>DF357708.1:22226-88505 GCA_000787875.1 Solanum virginianum | reverse complement strand
CCCCCCCTCTTTTTTTTTTTTTTAATAATATGATTTTTATATATAGGATAAATCAATAATCAGCAGAACAATGATATTTAATTTTCAAAAATTAATATTATCTAATGTATCAAATAAGCAAATTATAATTTAATATTATCTACACATGGCGAATATTAGTTTCCAATAATTTTTCTATTTTAAGTTTAATATTATTGATGATGTTCAATTTACTATATAATAATAGTTACTACTTTTTAAATGTTTTATGAATCTATTAATTCTAAATATGTCTATGATGTATGATAAACTTTTTATTACATCAAACAAATGGGATAATAATTTTATATGATTAATTTTTTTTAATATACATTTGGTTTTTATCCGGTACGTACATTGGAGTCTGACTAAATTTGAATTCGCATTGAAAAGTCTTATATTGGGAGTGGGAGTGGTAACCACTCCCTAATAAACGAAACTCCATACTTACGAGAACTTGAACCCGAGACTTCTGATTAAAAATAAAAAAATATTGAGTACTACTCGACTATAAAATTTGTTGGTAATATGCATATATGGTTTAGTTACAAAAGCATACTTGTTGTATTAGTTAGAAAATCAATCAAAATTTCATTCCTTTTACTTCTTTAGACCAAACTTTGACCTAAATTTTGGCCAAGGGGTTGTTTAATTTTAGAGGGGGAGGACTTTATAAGTTTAAATAATTTATATAATTTAATTTATTGAGAATAAAATTAAAAAATTTAAAATTAAATTATTTTAAAAAATAAAATAATATTCTGAAAATAAACCAAAAAAAGTGTATCACACAAAATAAGAAATGAAAATAACAAATTAATAGTTGATGTTACATTTTTCTTTTTTTGGTGAATATGTAATGCAGGTTGCAAATAAGACAATACAACACCTGAAAAAGGTAAATTAAGATTATATTCAGTAAATTGTAAAAAGGAAACAAAGATACACTCAGATTTGCTAAATAGGGTGGATGGAGGAAAAGATAAATGTTACTAATTTTTTCCCTTGATTTCATACCAATAATAATAATAAGTTAATAACAACAACAATAGTATAATTTCATAAATAGAGTTTGAAAAGATGATTTATATAAGCAAATTTTATTTTTAATATAAATACAAATTTAAAATTTTTTCGACTTAAATAAAATATATCAATTTTTACAAGTAATTATTAATAAAATTGACCAATCTTTTTTTAACTATATAATAGAAGAATGCATAGAGGAGCTTAGAGTCGGTCACTCGATTGACCCAATTAGCTCTTCTACTTTAATTTTTTCTATTTATGTTTAGAATTTTCTTCATGTCAATTTATTTACTTTACATTTTTTTAGTATGTTATGTATTTAAAAATTATTTAAAAAAAAGTAGTATTATATATTATAATATAAATTATAATATTTTAATTAGTATATTTAATAAATTATATTAAAAATTTAATTGACTCTCAAAATTTCACATATATCTTGTAAATTAGAAAAGAAGTAGCAACTTATTTAAAAACTATGTTAAAAGTACTACAAAAATTTAAATCATATAAGAAGTTGGTTGACTCTCCTAATTTTATTTATGCCACATAAATTAGGACAAATAGAATCAATGATATTGGATTGGGTTCATCCATGCCAATATCTAAATTTCATTTTCAAAGTATCATTATTGATGAAAGATGATATTTTGATGACGAGATTGATATCTTAAAGTGAAGTTCAATTAGATTAGATGAGATGACGATATGAACATACGTATTTTGAAAGTAGTATTGAGCGTTGATTTTGGTAAGAGTATAATTACTTAAATTCTATAAACTATGCAGCAAGAGTAGGATAGATGCTATGCCTCTCTTGTCCCATAAAAAGACTTTTATATTGGATCCATTGACGTTATGTCCTTTACCTTCGATAGGTACTGGATGATTGTAGCAACACCAATAGTTCGTTATATCATCATTAGCTCATGAGTGCCGGTTATCGCTTACAGAAATTCACTAAAAGTAAAGATATATATATATATATTTACGATTGATGAAAATATTATTTATATTTTAAAACTTGCATGGTATATTGATATTGAGTTGAGTTGTTTCATTCTTTCCTTGAGTATCTTGATGTATTATTCTACTCATCCATCTTAAATACCATACATTCCACGTACTGACACTACTTGGTGTTGGATCATGCAGAAATAGATACAGAGATCCCCAGTAGATGCTTTATTGTAGATCTATTCAGTTTCAAATAGTGTTGAGACATCCTTGCTTTCAGAGAAATTAATTATTTGACTTGTTTTCTTGAGATTGTCTTTTAGTGGGTTTTTGAGATGGCCTTGAGTTAGAGACTTCATAGACTGAGTTAGATAGAGTTGAAGTGGAGTTTAGTTTCTTTTAGAGTCAATTTTGAAAACTATTATGATTTATTTGAATTGGCACCTTAAGTTATTTTAATAAGCGATATCTTGAAAACTATTTTATATGATGATATAAATATTTTGTTTCATTGAGTCTTTCGCTAATTGAATGAGTTATCAGACCAAGTGATTCGCTTGAAAATCGACAATAATTTCTGAGTATCAGCCACACTCGAGATATTCTTTCGAAGCGTGATAGATAATTAGATAAAATTTAACTCTACCTTAACCGTCAACATGTATAATTAAAAAAAGAAAGTTAAAAGAATATCATACTATGATTTTTTATGTTTGGCCCTATTGAGTATGAAAACAACGAAATAAAGAAGGAGAAGGATCAAATGACCACAAAATAATTTAATTACCACTATTATACAAAAATATGAGCAATAGTAATACCAACCAAGGAGAGTGAAATACAAATACCAAACAACAACATATCCAGTGGAATTCTATAAGTAGGGTCTGGGAGGGTGAAATGTATGCAGACCCTACAACTACCTCATAGAGGTAGAGAGGTTGTTTTCAGGAAACTTTCGTCTCAAAAACTCATAAGCAGAATAAACTAGATACCAAAAAAAGGAGAAAGAAAAGAGAAACAAGGAAGAACGACTAATAACGAAAGCAGTCATAGAAAGTAAATACAATAAAATTAACACACATAAGATGAATACTGACACCACAAGATCTAAAGACCCGATTAATCTTACTAACCTATCCCTACTAGCCTATTAGCCTGCTATTATAATACGCAACCTCCACTCCTTTCTATCTAAGGCTATGTCCTCGGTGAGATCAAGTATCGTCATATCTTGTCTGACCACCTCCCCCAATACTTCTTCGATCTACCCTCTACTCCTCCGTGTAGCTCCTAAATCAAATGTCTGGCACCTTCTAATAGTAGCATCGGTACTTCTTCTCTGCACATGTCCAAACCATCGCAGTCTCGCTTCCCTATCTTGTCAGCCATAGGGGCCACACCTACCTTCTCTCAGATGGTCTCATTCCTAATCTTATCACTCCTAGTATATCTACACATCCATCTCAACATCCTCATCCCGCGACCTGCATCTTCTGAACGTGTGAGTTTTTTATTGGCCAACACTTCACCCCATATAACAAAGATGATCTAACTACCATTCTGTAAAACTTACCTTTAAGTTTAGGTGGTATCTTTTTATCACACAATACTCCAGAGGCAAGCCCCCATTTTGTCCATGCTGCCCCAATATGATGTGTGACATTATCGTCGATATCATCACTACTCTAGATAATGGACCCAAAATATTTAAAGTTTTCTCTCTTGAGAATAGGTTGAGTGAAAGAGAAAGAGATTGAAAAAATGCCAAATACTAAACTTAAAATACTTGCGTAATAGATAAGATTTTTCTATTTTTTTGACTTTGTAAATTCCAATCCGATGTTTTATTTATTTTTAAAAAGTAACATCAGCTGAAAATAAAAATACAAAAAAAGGTTGCTATCCATAATCGACATGGTTTATTTTTAAGTGTGCTTATATATAAATAAAAAATAATTTTATATATATAATATAAATTTTTTATAAAAAAAAATTCGAATAAATTATTGAGCTTCATGCACAATTACTTGTATTCACCAACTCCAAAGAGATAGGAATTTTTCTTTTAAAAAAAAGGTGGGAAAGGAACCACTACTCGAATGGTTATAATTACCTAACACTAAAAACGATTACAATTTACACCAACCACAATCATTTTCACCACGAACACAAAATATTGAAACCAGAAACTAAAAAAACCAAACAAAGATAACGTAAAAAAAAAAAAAAGAATCTATCATAGATTCTTATTTCACTTTTCGTATTTTCTTCCAAATAAAAAAATGCAGAGATCTTGAATGGACGGTTCAGATCATTTGATGTCCTCATTCGTTTGATTTTGATTTTAAATTGATATAAAATTTAAAAAAAATAAAAAATTTAAATTTTATGATCTTAAATTAACAAGAATGAAAATATCAAAATACATTTTACTCTTGTGATTTTAAATATGTCAGGTGAAAAATTAAAAATTAAAGAATTGTCAAGAAAATAAAAACATATTTTAATATTTTTTGAAAAAAGATAAATAAGTTAAAATGGAGTGATTATTTATTACTTTTTTTCTTTCAATTTTTTAGGCTTGTTTTGACTTCATATAATATTTTAAAAAAGTAAAAAACATTAAATCTAATAAATTTTATATTAAAAATATATTAAATACTATCGAAACATCTCTTAATCTTATAACATAAGAAAATAATGTAATTTTTTTCCATTTCCATTTATGTACCATACTCTTTCCATTTCCATCATATTTAAAAAAGTAATACTCTTAACTTTTTTAATTTTTTGGTTATAATTTATTTTAAACTTCATGCTTAATTATTAGTGAGATGATCTCAGTCACAAAAATTTCATGTCTTATTTTAAATAATTTTAATTTTTTTTTAAAAAAAATTCATGCTCAATCAAATATTGTGTAAATTTTGGACACAGAAGATTACCTCACCAACTACAGTACAATCATTATCATATCTCTAAGGTGGGCCATTTCTTCCTAAAGTCTGTCACACTGCTAGTCTAGCAGAACCATGAGCTCTCTTCCTTTTACATTCTTGTTTTTTTCCTTCTTAAACCCACTTTTCTCTCCTCTCATCACTCTCGATATACACTTTAAAGAATACATTTTTACTCTCTCTCTTTCCTTTCTTGCTTACTGCTAAATTTTAGTAAATGGGGTGTTAATGGTTTACCTAATCCATCACCCCCACCACTTCCATAAATTTTACATATTAATAGACCAAGAAATGAGGCAATGGGGCCTTAACTCATGCAGCACTATAAAGGGTAACAAAAGAAATTGAATCTTGGGAGTTGTAATACTTCAAAGTTTTGATTTTTAATGTTTTTAATGGTTTTCTTGGTTATGGGGTTTGTTGAAATGTGAAGAGAATTGAATCTTGGAAGTTGAAATCTTTCAAAAGTTTTGATTTTCTTGGTTTTGGGTTTGTTGAAAATGGCAAATGTAGATGTGACTCATGTGGATTTAGAAGCTGGCGCCGGCGCCGACGCCGGTGGACATAGTCGCCGGTGCTCCGGCAGTGGTAGCAGTGTCTGTTTCTCTGATGCTGATGAGGGTTCTTGTTATTCTCAGTTTTATTCCACTGCTGATGGTTCCAATTATGATGATTATAGTTTTGCTTGTGCTACTGAGTCTGAAATAGGGGAAGTTATGGAGGAGTCAAGGAGAGTTTCATCTGTGGCTGAGTCTGATAGATCAGTGGACTTGGAAAATGGAATTGGTGAAACAAAGCTGCATGTGGACAAAATTGAAAGAGATTGTAGGATTTGTCATCTGAGTTTGGTGAGCTCTGGTCCTGAATCTGGTTTTGCCATTGAATTGGGATGTTCTTGCAAAGATGATTTAGCTGCTGCACATAGAAATTGTGCTGAGGCATGGTTCAAAATCAAAGGAAATAAGTGAGTATAGCAAATCCTTTAGTTTATGTTTCAAATTTCTGACTTTCATTTTATATTGTCTATGTGATCATTCTGATGCTTAAGTGGTAATGTTACCATCTAGAAACGTATTACTGTTTAATTTTATGGTCTTCTAGTATAATTGCCTGTATGGTATCTAAGCTAGCTTATACGCATCTCGACTAATTCCATAATACTTGTCACCTCCCACCAAACATTAGGTACCTCTGTGAAAGAAATCACCTAGTATTTGTTGTCTCCGCTGTGATTTGAACCACTGTCATCTCGCAAGGTAACTCTGTCCACCAAAACTAGTACGGATGAAAAAAATCACCTAGTTTTTTGTCTCTACTGTGGCTCATGCTTCTCAACCAACCAATCTAAGACCTCAGGGATTTCAACAATTAAGTGTTTTTTACACTTAATGGTTTGCAATGAAAATGATTTGTTGAATCTTCTATTGGAAGTGTTTGATTTCTTTATTTATAATGGCAGTACTTGATCTGTCAGAATAGCCCTTTTATGTAGGGTAACGTAAAAGTTTGGTCTGTGATGTCTGTTCTCTTGGGAAAGAGATAACATCCTGTATTTTATGGGAGGAAAAAAAGGAAAAGTTATTTAAAGAATCTATATGGAATAAATAAAATGAAAAGTGAGAGACTAAATCAACTGTAACTTGACAAGTATAGCTAAGATTTGTAACGACACCGACAATTCTTCCTACTATGGTCTTTAGTGTCTTAACTCTTCCTGATAATTGATATGCACTTTCTTTTATCAAAGTAAAGATTTAACCTTAGTGGATAAAGTAATAATTTTTATCTTTGCTCTCTATATGATAATATTTTGCTGTCCTCCACTCTGCATATTCTATTACTTAAATACTTAGATCTTTACTTTGTGTGACAATGACCTCTGATGTGTACACAGTCAAGATTCTAGTGTCATTTTTCAGTTAGAAACTTTTATCAATGAGTCTGTTGATCTTGTAAGTACATGACCAAGTAGTTGAAAGGATCAGATGGAATTAAAACTGAATTTTCTGTTATAGATTGCGTATGCTTGATCCTGAAGACGGAATTTTGATTTGTTGGTCTTCCTGAAGAATCAAGCATATGCAATCTGTAATAGAAAATAGTAAGGTGATAGCAGACCTGGTGGCGCAACCTCGCAAGGGGAAGGGGGAGGATTGGAACAACTGAATTGTGCATACTGAATTGCTTGTTTGCTTTTCCTAATAAAGATGCTTCTTTTGAAGACGAGTATAATGATCAAATTCATTCCTAGTATTACAGCAAAGGAGAAAAAAGTAAAGAATCTCATTATAATCTGTTCCATTTGTTTTGATGTTCGTTTTAAAATGTTTTATGTTTTGTGAATATTATTCAACTGTGACGCCGGGGAACCAAATTTTTGTTATTCCAACAGACCAAGGTGGTAAAGTAAAACCAAATTGGAAAATTTATCTTATATTCAGTTGGCCATAACAGTTTAGTGACTTCATTCCATGGTTTTCTGGCACTATTGTTTCACTATTTTTCCATCCATAAAGTTGATTAAGCACTGATAGATCTGTGTAAGCGATATCTTACTGAAATATGATACTTTTGAAGTGTCCATAAGTGCATTAAATATGTATATATACTAACTATATGTATACACATACTTGTTGAGTACTTCTTCCTCTAGTGTTGACTGGTATGCTCTACTTTTGCCTCTTCCAAAACAGTTGGCTTACTGTACTAGGTAGCTCCACTTATATGAACATACGTCTAGTACAATGCGTGAAAGTATTGATGACTACAAACTTGGACAGTGCACCTTTATCTTATCGCAGTCCTGGTTTTTCAGGTTTAGTTCTTTTATGTTCCAAGGGATATGTTTTTCTGACAAAAAAGCTCGATATTTGTTCAATTCAGTGCACCTGCACAACCTTTGATTATGTGCTTCCATCTTTTATGCTTCTGTGTGACTTGTGTCAACATTGGAATTCTTTTCACTCTTGTGACCCTTTTTAACATTTGAAGTTGTTTTTCCAGGACTTGTGAAATATGCAATTCTATTGCACGTAATGTCATTGGTCCAAATGAGGTTGAATCAACACAGCAAACAAATGAATCAAGTGCAGCATCTGCACCAGTATCATCAACTTCAGAAGCTCGAACTTGTTTGAATGGCCATCGGTTCTTGAATTTCCTCTTAGCTTGTATGGTATTCGCATTTGTCATCTCTTGGCTCTTCCACTTTAACATCCCATCATAGGGGTAGTGCAGGAGAGAGCTCATGTGCCATGAAATTCGAAGGGGATTGAAGGATTATGGGGGTAAAAAGAAATGTTTAACACGGCTAGTTTTGGGAATGTACCTACCCCCCAATGTTTCATCTGTCTACTACATCTAGATTTAGAGGTCAATTTGCAAGTGTGTATGGTCTATTTATGAACTAATATTGATTGATCTCATGAAAATGCCAAGAGTTGTTTTAGTTTGTTATGTTTCAAGTTTAAAGTGACTCCTTTTTAATCTAAATTTGATTCATGCATTTTCTTAATACCAATTTCTTGTTGGTTCAAAAAGAGTGCAAGTGACACTAATTTGTCTGGTTAATCTAGTTAGGAGGTTTATTAGTTATTTTAATTAAATGGGTAAAAGTTAGGAAACACTGTCTAATTACACAAATATTTTTATCATAATTTACTTTATAGTTTGAAGTAATTATATAGTCTTACTAATTAATAATTTTATATTAGATACATAGGGAAAGAGATGAGCGAGAGAGTTAAAGTATTTCAAACACGTGTATTATAATGCTAGATATATGTATTGGGATACTAGATATGTTTTAAAAATTCAAATAAACAAAGAGAACGGTGAGCGAAAGACGAGCAAAATAGTTAATGTATTCTTAATATATATGAGAAAGATTAGAGTATATGAAAATCTTAGAGTATATGAAAATCTTACCATCGGACGGAGAGTTTTCGAAAGACCTCGGCTTGAGCAACAAACATCATAGCAAGTTAGCAACTAACAAAATAGTAGTACAAAAATAAAGGGGACATAAAAAATAATAAGAAAACGTACCAAACAGGGGCAACAAACCAGAAAAAACTATTCATTTATTATTTTACTTATAAAAAGTTAAAATAATGAGTGGAAAAATTGCAATTAAAAAACTTATCCTTTACAAGAAAAAAATTTCAATACTATGTACTCGTACCATTTCAATTTTTTAAAATATTTTTTTCAGTACATTTAAAAAAAATCTCCTTCTTTTTATACAAATTCTCTAATTTCAAGTTTTCACACGACATATTTAAGATTATAATATTATAGAATATTTTAATACTTCATTTATTTCATATCACTTGTCTTCTGTACTTAAAACTAATTGTTTCAATTTATTCATCCAATTAATATAATCAAGAAAATTTTATTGTATTATTTTCTTCTCTATCCTTGTTATTAAATAGTAACTAAATTAAATAATACAAACTAAATTTAGTTGTCCAAAGTATCATTAATAAAATTATTTTAATAAAATACACCTCTAATTAAAGTTTTCTCAATGAATATATCAATTTAACATGATCCAAGTAGTATGAAATGAGAGGACAACAGCAAAATTCAATTTCTTTTCGAGTCAAAACCAAACAAATAAAGTGAAATTGAGCGAAAAAAAAATTTGGTATGTTTTGGAATAAAAAAAAAAGTTTTAATATTTGTTATTTAAATTAAAAAAATTCCAACAACATCATAGGTAGGTTTGAGAGACAAGGTAAGATTAGTTTAACCTCAAAATCTCAAAAACCCTCACACTCCTCTTTCCCTTCTTTGCGCCTCTCACTCTTGGATTCACCTTCCGGGGTTTTACCAAATTCCAAGATTTTCTTAAATCTTCCAGGGTATGTGAATTTTTATCTTATAAAGTTCAAATCTTTTTTTCTGGGGTTTTCAATTTCTACATGTATCTAATCTTTCTTTGCTTTTACAGTTCCAATGGCTGCTGCTCCTTCAGACCTTGAAAGAGAACAGGTTTTGTTTTTTTTAAACACTGTATGCTGTTTTCTTGCTTTCGCCTTAATGGGTGTTTGTTTTTGATCTATTAGTGCTTTTGAAACTAAAAATCTTTTTTTTTTCAATAAATTTTTGGGTGAGAGCAGATATTCTCTATGGCAGAGAAAGAGATGGAGTACAGAGTGGAGATGTTTAACAAGTAGGTATCTTTTAGCTTTTTTGAATGTTTGGAATATATCCATTTGCTTGATTTTGCTGAAACTAGCAAATTGTACATTGAAATGATACATCTGCAATTTACATTGAAATAAGTAATAACAACAACATAGCCATGGTGTAATCCCACAATTTGGGTCTGGGAAGATTGTGTTATGCAGACTTACCCGACCTTGAGAAGGTCGAGATAATAGAGGTTGTTTTTTAAAGGCCTTAGCTCAGTTAAAACATATAAAAAATAATTTAAACAAATACAGTAGGAAGAATCCTTGCCAGCAATAAGAACACCAAATAATATGATAACCAAATGAAATCGAGATACTAGGAGAGTAATAAAAAAATACTAAGAAAGAAATTGGAAACTAGACAATGCTTGACTACCTTCTATCATAGTCCTTGACCTCCAAACTTTTCTATCTAGGGCCGAGTACTTGGTAAGTTGCAGGTGTGCCATGTTTTATCTAATCACCTCGCCTCATCTCAATACTTAAATAAGTAAGTACCACAATTGTATGCTGATTCTTTGTTGTACATTATCTTTTACTACTAACATTTGTGCGGGGAACTGGGATTGATGATGTCTGTCCTTTTGAACATCAAATGTTCCAGATATACAGTTGGACCTTGGTGAGAAAGAGCTGTTGTGTATGGTGTCAACCTTCTTAAACTAGTTAGAGTGAGGAATGGGGATACTTTTGCTTATTCGTTTTTAAGTTTTATATAGACTTTTCACTTGTGACCTTTTTTTCTTTTTCTTGGGACAAGCACACAAAAAAATTTTTTTGACAGAAGGTGCGGGCTGTGTTGTTTCCACAGCACCTTTTGAGGGATTTGATTGGGGAATGTTCACACATCTAAAGGCCTTAATTAGGCAAGTAAAAGTGCAATCATGAGGCGGTTTGCACCATTTGACATTGTAATCAAGTCCCTCAAAGGTGCCGTGGGGAAAAAAAAGCTTGTTTGTAGGATATACTACAAAACTCTATTATGATGTTTGGAAGTAATTTTTGTCTCTGTATAAAGGTGGTATTTATCTGTTTTCTAGTTTTTGTCTTGACTTGCTAGGCTCTAGTTCGTATTTCTCATTCTGCCTACTTCTCTAATTTCTTACCTGCTCTTTTCTCCTTATAAAACTGTAATTCAGGCTTACGCATACATGCTTCAAAAAGTGCATTGAGAACAAGTATGTTACTCATTCTTCTTATGCTTCTGGTCTTATATGAGTTTTGTGCATCATTTTGTCAATATTTAGTTTCTTGCTTGACAATGCATTTATAAATGGCCTTATAGGTACAAGGACTCGGAGTTGAACATGGGTGAAAATAGTTGTATTGACCGATGTGTTTCGAAGTACTGGCAGGTAAACCATGGCTGTGCATTCTGACTTGTCTAAATCTTGTAGTGAGCTTGGAACACGTAATAAATACACGTAGATCTACTTTCAAGTGGTAAAATTATGTCAGCTGCATTAGCTATATCATCTTACTTTCTTTGTCTAGTGGAAATGGGTAAAACTTTCTTGAACAGATTGAGTAGTTATATTTAACTTTTAAGAGATGAGTAATCTTTTCTATTGACAAATCATGTGGCTTTTGGTATTTCTCTAGTTTAATCATGATATACTTTTTTTTTCTTTTTTCTTCATTTTACACTTTAGGTTGCTGAGAAAAAGATATATTTTAACCAAATTACACGAATAGAATAGATGACCCACTACTTAAAGTGGATTAATAGCTTGGTAGGCCAAGGTTTTTGGGAGACCAGAAGTGCTTATTTTAGAAATTGAAGTGTTTGGCCAAGCTTTAGGCGAAAAATAAGTGCTGTTGGGGAGTAGTGGAAGCTAAACAAGTATCTTTTCTTCAAAAGTACTTTTTTGAAAAGTACTTTTGAGAAAATATATTTAGAAACACTTTTTCAAAGCTTGACAAACACTAATTGGTTCTCAATTTTTTTTTTCCAAATTGATTAGCCAAACACAAATTCTTATCATCAAAAAGCACTTTCCAAAACAAGTTGATTTTATAAGTTTGGCCAAATAGTCTATAAACATGGATTTCAACATCTTTATAATTATTGAATGGAACGAATGTGTAAGAAAGGAGAAAGATATGCATTGTTTTGCCGTTCATATACATCAGTGTATATGCACTTGTTCACGTACCTCTGGTAACACCTTGGAGGCCTGGGCTCACTAGATGTTGGTTACAAATTATAGACACCAAATTAAAGGTGAATTAATAGCTTAGTTTTCTCCCATTCTCTCTCTAGCCTCTTTCGTTCTCTCAGTGCATTGCAGTGCTAATGTGCACATTTGCGCTCTAGCCTCTCGCTCGGCGTGTTGTAGTGCTAACATGCTCCCTTTGCCAGAATGGCGGGGGAGGCAAAAGAAGCCAGTTCTGCGATTTGAGAAATGATTTCAACATCTTGTTAAGATCATTGGAAGAAACCAACATCTCTTCCAAATACAGATACAAACCCTCATACTCCAATAAAACTTTTGCCTAAGGTAGTTGAGAACTGGCCTCCATTAAGGACTTAGAATGCAAAGACGACAGTGAAGGTTTCCCTTACAGTTGCTAGCACTAGAACCATTATTATGGCAAAACATGCTAGGCTGGAATCAAATAAGACCAGTTCAGCCTTGAAGGAACAAACAATAGTGACCACTGCAATAGTCACTAAGATCCCATCAACAGCCACCAGTCAAGCAATGGGGAAATGACTCTTGTCACGATCTTTTGTCGAGAAGCAAGCCACAGATGAGGAAATGACTTGGTTAACATTTGACCTCTTTCTTCTAATGATGATAATATCATCCACATAGACTTGGTTAACATTTTGTCCAGATGTTGGATGATGGGGAAAGTATCAGATTCAGGTTTTAAAAAATTCCAAAGATAGCAGGTAATGGTCGAGTTCGTTGTATCACACGAGGAGAGCTTGCTTGAAATCATAGGTTGCCTTTTTAGATGATACAAACAGTGTTATTAAAAGCGCAGAAAAGCGCACTTTAAGCGCGCCTTGAAGCGAAGCGAGGCCCTTGCGCTTTTTAGATCTGAAGCGTGAGGCATTTGAAAAAGCGCGCGCTTCACCCTTTGAAGCGCTGAAGCGAGAAGCACTGATGCGACGCTTTTTTAGTTTAGTTTTTAAAAAATTTTTTTTTTTAATGTTTAATAGTTTTGAAATTAATTTGACCTACTATTGCAACTAAAAGCTTCAGCTTCTGCTTCGCGACATCTCGTCTTTTCTTCTTTGCGGCTTTCTCCTTCTACTTCGCAACATCTCGTCTGCTTCTGCAAGCTTCTTCTTCAGCGCTTTCTTTAAAAAAAAGCGCGCGCGCGCTTCGCTTCACGCTTTTCGCTTCTGTGAAGCGAGACCTCATCGCTTTTTTCCGCTTCTCGCTTCTCAAAACACTGGATACAAATGGGTGGAAAATCTAAGAGATTGTTCCATATTGGCGTCTAGTGCAATTTAGAGTGTTGCATGAACAATAGTTGGTTTGATTACTAGATTGAACATGGAGTTAAAATCAATATCCGGAGTGAATCGCTTTAAAATGAGTCTTGACTTTATAATGATCTAATGAACCATTAGCTTTTTGCTTGATCTTGTACAACCACTTATAAGAAATGATATTTTTAAAATGATAACATGGTAGCAATTCCTATTCCAACAATGCGTCAAGTGATGAAAAACCAAAGGTGGGAATTGGTACCACGTGATCCAAAAAAAAGTTGTTTCGTAGAAGTGTGGTAGTATAAGATCAGGAAGAAAACTGATCCTTCAATAGATTGTTTCAAGGCATACTCGTCTGGTTGCAAAGTGTTTAACTGAACATACTAATATATTGATTTCCACTTCATAGTGAGCTTAGTTGTCTCCAGCAACTTTTCTTGTGATACTTTCTTTTGCAATAAAACTTAAATAGCCTCTTAAGAAAGCTTGACATCAATAACGCCTTCCTCTAATGTCATCTAAGAAGAGGCGTTATGGATCAACCCTCGAAAGTGTCATGAAAAGAATTTCTCCACACATGTGCCATCTTTAAAAGGCGATTTATGGTGTCAAACAAGCTCTTGTTGCGTGGTACGATGAACTCAAAACTATATTGCTATCTTTGGAATTTGTGAAATCTGAGTTTGATACTTCAATATCATTTGTCGTCAATACCACGCGTTATGTACCTGGTTCATCTATGTGGATGATGTCTTAATCACGGGAAGCAAGAGTTTAGTTATTAATCCGTTCATTTAATTGTTGCCTGTTTCTTCATAAAGATGTTTAACAAACTTAACAACTTTTTAGGTAGAGGACATTAGGTTGTCTCGATACATACTGCATGAGGAGAATGAGTTATTGCAATCCTACTAGAATTCCAATAAGTTCTCCAAGTTATTTTGGGCGTGCAAGCTAGCAATTGATGCAACCAGATACAGGGAAGTCTTTGTGAAGCTACAAGAGTGTATGCATAGTTGGTGTTGGTTGGATGGTGCAAGGTGGAGAAGATCCATCTAAGACCATCTCAGTTGTGCATGGGAAATGGTGACTTCCATGTGTTAAAGTCATGTCTTCCATTTGGCTTGATTGGAAGTTGTGAAGTGGGTGAAATTGGACTACTATTTTCTGGTAATGTTATTAGCAATACAATTCTAGAATTGTTTGTCATTTTTGGGTCGGGAGAGGGAATAAAAAAGATAAGGATCCTATGAGTTTAGAGCTTTTGGGCTCTTGATACACCGTATAAACACCAAAGTAAAGTTGAATAAATTTGATGATCTTTATTGAACCAGTGAGCAGCATTAAAGACAAGAGGAGGTTTTCCTGATCTAAATAGTGACAGAGGAGTCTTACTCAAAGCTGGACCGCGAATGAACAACTTCACTGGATAGGAATCAAACCTTACAAATTGCCAAGGAAAAGATCAAAGTGTGACTATTGTGCTAATTCAAATCAGCTGTCAGGATTAAGATCAGGGGTTTGGACAATAATTGATTTTAAAATGTAAAAAAGTTTGTTGAAATTGATTTGGTTTTGAACGTGAGCACTTGAATCATAGAACATGTGAAAGTTGAATATTTGGGAACGGAAACCATTATTTCACTTGAAATATTAGTTCAAACCAGTGTTCCAATATTCCACTGAAGTTCGAGTATGAATTTTAGTATTTGCAAATATACTGAAACAATATTTTATGTTCAAACGGGAAATTTCAAGCTGATAATTCTGCTGTTGGCCTACTTGAAATATGAACGTAGTCCCTAGTATATATTCTGCTGTTTTAAGTGTTCCCCTCCCCACCCGACCTAAAAATTCACTCAAGATTTCTAGTGAAGATGAAGCGGTGATTCTTATCTATGTACACCCTACCCTCTTCAGACCCCATTTATGGGACTATACTGGGTATGTTATTGGTGAGGTGGTCATCATCTTGATATTCATTAAATTTCCTCCCATCTCATTACTGCAAGACAATTAGATATTTACCGAAGTGTGGTAGGTAGTTGCATCAAAACTTAATATCTGTGCTCCTGAAACTTGAAGCTATCTAGTTGAGGTCGTTTTACTTCTTTTTTCTCTAAGATCCAACAATAACTTTGTACACCATTTAAATATTTTGTGCAGGTGACTAACCTAGTGGGGACGCTTCTTGGGAACACTCGACCCATGTAACTTTTTCCTGTTGTCAACTTGAGTTCAATAATCTATCAGGGAGAACATCAAGAAGAAATTGATAATCCTTTTCTTTATTGCTCAAAGATGTTGCCTCTTTGAACAAATTTTACTATATTTAGGAGTATATTTCAACTTTACTCCTTGACAGTAAAGATGATCTGAACCAATATGTAATGGCTATTGATGATTTTTTGTGATACAGCAGGTAAATTTTCAGCTTTTGGCCAGAATGTTAAGATTTTGGTGTTGCAATGAATCAATTTCACAATTTTCTGCCAGAACCTTGGAGCATCTGCATCTCACTTGATGCAGATATCAATGGTTTAATATGTTAAGTTTTTGTTCTTGTTCTATATTATTGTTTTCAACATTATAGTATACAAGTCTTTTCAACTGTTTGTGGTGGGAATATAATAAGCTTATGTACCCAAATTGAATCATACTTGGTCTTCGTGCAAGGTAAATCTACAACGAAGTCCCATGTTGATCATCTCTCACTTTCATTTTGGAATTTCAATGTTCTGAGCCAAACTACTAGGTCTATGATGCTCTGGCTGAGCTTCTTGTATGAATACATCTACTTTTTTGTTAATCTTTTTGGCACTATATCCCACACTATCATTTATACCCATTTAGTGTGGAAATGTGAGGGTTTGGTTCATTATTCACCAAATCTAGAAGCATGAACCATCAGCACTTGGAAAACAAAACAAGGAAAGAAGATGCAATTAAAGTTCTTGAAGTTGAGAAATATTCAAGGTTGGTTGTGTGATCAATGGGAAATGATATCATGTAATGTACTATGAAATTTGTCATAGATTAGGAGATACATATGACATCTGTGGTCTGACATTTGTCAGACTCATCGGAGACGGATGAGACTGATGTGGCTCCAATGATACCCCCGATTGCCAAGTGGCCAATTACCAGCTACTGTCACTGCTCCTGATCCGGATGTATCCTTCCATTCCTATTGCAACAGTAGCTCCTCCAGCCGATTTACCAACTGAACCTGAACCAGATCCAGCCCCTGTTGTTGCCCCTTCTGCCAAGGTAACCCCTCCTGTTGACATAACAAACACAGGGGCAGCCTCCGTCACTGAGTAGCAACATCAGGTGGAGTTGCAGCAGCTGCTAACTCTGGTGCCAATCCTGTCCTGGACCACCCCATGTTCTCCTTTCATGCATGAGATTCTTGGTGGTTTGCGCCCTCCAGGAAGAGTTGTCACCGGGATTATAGCCAATTCTGATGCCAACAATTTGCCTTTCCTCCAAGCTCAATAATCAAATCTTCCCAATCAATGGTGGAGTCCCTCTGAACGCTATTAACAACGTCATCGCCAAAAACAATTGTCCATACCTTATAGGCCTCAACGGTCAACGTGCAGCTAATGGGAGAACAACCAACCTTTTGTAACAGCAGGAGAGCTTTCTTCTGGCCTATCCCTTCCGCAGGGGGCAAGGATTTTACTTGATAAGCTCTTCAGATGGCACCAGCCATACTTAAACCTTGACGGCAGTTTTTTCATGGAGAACATGATCATGAAGTGGATCATTCCATTAGTTTCTTTGGGATTCACAGGACAGCCACACCAGTTTCTGACATTGGAGGGACCGGTAAGTATGAGAATGCTAAAGCATATGCAACCATTAAGACTCTTCTTCATGTGGATCAACATACAACTGATGGTGTAGAAACAATGACTTACTTCACTGTCTACCTCACACCTTAATATTCTTTCTAGATAAGGTGTTGAGTTTTCTGTATTTTTGAATCTTCACTTTACACATATCTTGAAGCATGTATTGTATGGTTAATTGATCATGATTTGTACTTAAAGCTCCTTGACTTTAATATGGTTAATGTATGGTTAATGTATCGTATGGTTAATTAATAAGAAAGGTAGTCAAAAAGAAGTAGTATAATAGTGAGGATAAGAGATAATCTTTCACCAAATGTGAAAAAGTGCTTCCAAATTGGAAAGAACAAAACTTGAATATTAACATTCAACAACCAATTGTGTTCATAAGCCCTTTCGGTGTTGCTTTTGTAGATAAATACAAGAAACTCAACACAATATAAATCAAATAAATGCAAATCTATACAGTTTCAGTTTTTGCTCCTTTTTGCTTCCAACTTTGTAGCTTCTTTAAGAGCTTCTTGGGCATCATTCTCAATCCCAAGGATAAACAGGCCAGCAGCCTGGAGGTAAAAGGCAGTTGGCCATTCGGGGAAAACCACCTGAGCTTGCATTGCATCCCCTAGAGCCTCTTGTGGCAAGTCACTCATCAGATAACACAAGCAACGCCTGGCATATACAGTTGGTGATACCATGGTCCCTCCATCAATGAACTATATATTAAACGGAATAGCATGTAAGTCTGCATTGTCTTGTTCAAATAGCTGAGCCATTACGATAACAAATATATTTTCGATGGCCAAACCTGTGTATAGCAGTCGATGGCAGTAATGAAATCCTTGGCTCGGAAAGCAGCATCTCCTTGTTTCTTAGAATTCAAGGTTTCCTGCATCTGATTTGTCCACATTTGGAATGAAAGCTGTAATGGAATCATAAAATAACAAAATCAAGATCAAGTTGTACCAACAAAACTGAGACATGATTTATTGTGGGGCTATTTGAGATATGGAGATGGAAACACATATAACAAACAGACAGTGTAATACTACAACAACCAGTGGAATTCCGCAAATGGGGTCTGGGAGGGTAGAATGTAGGTAGAGAGATTGTTTCCTGAGAACAGTCGTCTCAGACAGTGTAATACTGAACTAGTAAATTATTACAACACATTCAGATATCTTATATTGACTTATTGTAAATCCTTTTTCTTTTGGATGATCAACAGACAGAATATCTAAAACTTTTACTATAATATCTGAAAGAATAATACATGGGCCTAATAATGACACCTAGTAGACCCCATTGCTATTTGATGGAAAAAGAAACAGAATGAGTAAATTTAAAAGGCAAAACATAGTGGACTCTTTTTTGGTAATAATTAGAGAAAGAAGCATGATATTAAAGTTGGATCATTACCCTCTTACTTACCTCCCTCAATGAGGCATTATTCTCTTAGATCTTCTTTTAGGCAGGAGGGAGAAGGTAAATGTTCTGCATCTAAAATTAACCTTTTAAAAGTGGTTCCTCATCAAGATTATCATGATTAAAAAAAAAACCAATTTAGGGAAATACTTCCTCCGTTTCAATTTGTTTGGCAACTTTTGACTTGGATGGAGTTTAAGAAAATAAAGAAATCTTTTGGTGTTAACCGAGGGGTTAATTGTACTAGGCTGAGAGAAGAATACTTAAGCCCGAAGACATATTTTGGAGAGATAAAGATAATCATAGTGAAATTGTGTAAAAGAAAAGGAATACCTCATTGGCAATTCCTTCATCATCCTTGTACCCACTCTTTTCCAATATTTCATGAAGGGCAGTAAGATCCTTTCTCAAGCATGCTTCACCCATTGGTGTCAGTAACATTGGCTGAGGTGGGGTTGCAGTTCCATGTGGAATGCCCAACAAAACATGTGATGGAACCTGGATTATATCAATGGCAAACATGGGCTCCAAGCATTATATAAAACAAAATTAAGGACAAACCAAGTTTGTTCATCTGAGGAATGAATATATGGATCCATTTTCTGTCATCTGTAAGCAAGTCGTCATACCTCTGTTTCTTTCTGAAGAGACATAAGTGAAGTGACGAGAGATTTTGCGTTTGGCCTCTCACGTGCCTCATACTGTAAACAGCGAGTGGCTAGGCGAACAAGCTCAGTTCCATCATCATTAGAAAAATGACCCTCCAAACAAGAATCCATAAGCATCAAAAAATTCTTCCCCCGAATTAGATCAAGCGCCTACAAGAAGATAAAAGGAACAGTAGCTCTTCAAGTTTAACAACTCAAATAATAGAGTGGATAAACAAAATTCAATTTATACATGAGAAGTTTAGGTCCAAGAATCTTTTGCAACTTACATGGCTTGGAGGAATATGCTTTCCACTCAAAAGATCTAGCAACATTGTTCCAAAGCTGTAAACTACACTTTCAGGGGTCACTCTTCCTGCCAATCATAAATACGTTTCAACATTCGGACTAGCTCAATCAAGGAAAAGACCATACCACAATACTAAAAGATATGCCTGAACTAATTTGTATGTTATTCAAGCAGATCTTTCTTGATACTGAAGTCTTGCAGTAAACAACAAAAAGCCATCTCAAATCCCCAGAGCACAACACATGACACTTGGATTGAGAAAATAATAGCATAAAGAAATCATATTTGACCTGTTTTCAAGTACTCCGGGGGAGTGAAAGCCAAGTTTGTACTATAACTCTTCCCATCTCTACTATTCTTCATCAGGCCAAAGCAAGAGAGTCTAGGATTACCATCCTGTGAAAACGCTAACCAATGTAAGAAGCATTACACCTAACGCAACGTAGGATTAACAAAAACTGCGGTAGAATCAAATTTTACCTGATCAAATAAGATTCTATAAGCATTAAGACCCCCCCCCACTGCCCGACCCCCCCTACTGCAGTAATCCAAAGCTTGTGCTAGGTAAAACGCAACCCTCAACCTCATCGCCCACTTCATAGGTTGATTCTCCCCTAATTCCACTTCAAATATCAGTATTGACCACAGACTCATAAATTAGTTCCATTTGGAGTTGGTAAAAGCTAAGTTGCTTAGACTCTCCAAAAAAGTTGTGGCACACACGTCGGACCCTCCAAAAATACATTATTTTTGGAATGTCGGACACGCACCTGTCGACATTTTTGAAGGGTCCGAGCAGCAAACATCACTGACACAAAATAACAGTCAATCTGCCTTTCAACAACAAATAAGTTATGCCTATATCACTTCTCTCAGACTTCTAAATCATGGACTTAACTATGATCTAGATCACAATAAATCCTATCAGCTACAACATAAATTTCCTCTAATCGAGTTACAAAATTCTGGTAATTGGGGTTGGACTCACAGTGAAACAAATGCTTTGCAAGGGTCTCATTAGGCATGAACTCAGCCACCAGCAATTTTTCCTCTCCTTCACAGCAACATCCTATTAGATTCGCCAATCGTTCACTCCTCAGATTCCCCACAGCTCTAGCCTCATCCTTTACAACACACAAACATTGTCCAAAGTATAAACAAAACCAACTGATACACAAGAAAAGATTACAAGTTGGGACAATGGAGCAGCAAAATTTAATCAAAACTAACCAAGAATTGACGAGAATCAGGCCAAGCAGACCTATTGAAACGTTTAATAGCAATCCAATGACCATTCTCAAGCAACCCTTTATAAACTACATTTGGAGCTTTCTCTCCATGCTCTGACACAATGTTTTCAGAAGAAAAGCCATTGGTAGCCATCTTCAGCTCATCAAGACTAAACTCAGTGAAAACTGGAAAGGCATTTTTCTCGTTTTTACCTCCATTCTCTGCCAGCACAAAGAAAAAATCTCATCAAAACATTCAAAGAACTACACAAAAAGCACAAAGTCAATATAGAAATATGACAACCAAGAAAATAAATACCCAGATCAGATGAATCAAGAAGGGATGGTTTGAGATGAGAATGCCACCAACAAAAAGAGAATTTTGAGCAACGAGCACCCATTTGACAATAAAAATGAAGACAGCAAAACCAACAAGATTTCTTGAAAAAGGAGAAACCCAATTTATAGGGATCCAAAGAAAGGATTTTTAAGCTTTTGCAGTTCTCTTTTGGTGAAGAAACATGACAGAAGAGAAGTTCACAAGGCAAATGGGAAGAAAGAAAGAAAAAGGAGGGGACTTTTATAGCTACTATTTTATTTTATTTTTCTCTTGAGGGAACAAAACAGTGACCCCAACTGTTGTTGGAATCCAAAGAAAGGATCTTTTTGCAGAAATTTGCAGTACCCCTTTTGGTGATTCTGTTAGTGTTGTAATTTGAAGTCTTTTTAAGAGCATGCAGAAAGCAAGAAAAAGAAAGGGGGTATGTATATTAGAGTATACAAGTACTACAGCAAGTATGGGGCTCTTATTGGATGAAAATATAACTTAGTATAAGAGAAGAGCAACAGCCAAGCCAACACATAGTTGCTTTTTTTTTTTTTTTTTTTTTCATTTTCATGTGTCTCTCTTTTGAGAGAAAGCCATGTGATGTTGCTTCAAAAGAGAATGATTTTCATTGGTTTTTCACCTTTTCTTTTTGTTTATTATTAAATGTTAAAAATTTTCTTTTTTATTTCATAGAATTTGAAAAATGTAAAATTTTTTGAAAATCTTCATAATTCATCTTTAGATTATCTAGATAATATTTTTTTTAAAAAAATATTATTAAATTAAAAAATATTTCCATTTACCATTATATTGATATTGATACTACTAAATGTATTAGAATTTAAATTATAACTTTAATGAATATTTTTTATCAATTAATAGGAGTATAATGGTAATTTCATTATAATAATCATTATTTTCTTAATAAGTGTGCTAAGCTAAAATTTGAAATAGAGTATTCCTTCCATTCAATATTAATTATTTATATTATTATAAATAATCATTATTTATCAATTTACAAAAATTAAAATAAGACTATTTTTGTCATTTTACTTTTGTAATTAATTCTTTTTTAAAGGAGTAAAATAATAAAACTATCATTCTTATTTATTAAAAAGATCGTGTAAAGAGATAAGTGCACAATTAATATAGAAGAGAGCGATTAATTTCAACTTTTCAATATTACATATATAATTATAAAATTAAATAATATTTTAAAATTACCAAATATTAAAGTTTGTGTTTTTTTTTTCTTTATGCAAAAGTTTCAATTTACTCATCATTCCTCTTTTGTGAATCTCACTGTCTGTTTTCTCTAACTAATCCTTCCCCCCCCCCCCCTACTGGGGGAACCCATGACTTTCCTTTTGGAGATAACTACTGAATAATCTATATATTAGAATAATATAAAATTATTTTAAAAACATTAAATTTTTATATAATTTTATTAAGTAACTAAATTATGATTTATGAATAAAATATTAAAATATTTTAAGTGGCATATTGATTATCACATATCGTTATATCTTTTTTATAAATATAAATTTATAATTTTAAATTTTTAAATACACATAATTTTATAAAATTTACTAATTAGTTATTCTGGAACATAGATCTTTTGCATGGTATGAACAATTTTTTTACATTAAGTGATAATTATTTCTTTTACAAAATTGAAAATGTTGAATTGTTTTTTTAATAAAATATAAACTGATGAGTCATATTTAATGTTTAAAAAATGGAATTTCAATGGAGGATTTGAGATTTGAATAGTGATTATCAGTCGCATGTTCAAACATCTATTAAATCTAAATTTATGCTCAAATAATTCAGATGTTGTCTTTAATTAGAATTGGATGTTGAATGATTAAGATTATTTACTTTTCAGTATTTGAATGAGTATAATTTATATATTTTGTAATCATGAAAATATATAATTCAAATAAAAAATAATAAGATATTTGAAAAAATATATATATAAATTTAATACAATAAATTATCATTTGATTAAAAATGAAATATTTGTAGGGACCGCGCGCACCCGTACGCCAACCCCACATTAGTATGATATTGTCCGCTTTAGGTCAAGCCCTCACGGATTTGTTTTTGGGAACTCCCAAAAGGCCTCATACTAATGGGATTAGATGAGCACTTATATATTACTCCATTTTTTCTCATTCTTCGATGTGGGATGGGATTTGCACTCAAAAATATTTATATTCACTAGTGATGATGTGTATGATTCATAGTGACGGTGACGATAATGATTGACGTTAGTGGCTAGTAAAAGTTGTGGTGATAATTATAGTTTGCAATATAGTGATTAGCTTGATGGTAGTGGTGGGTAGTGATGGTGATAGTTGTGATAGTGAAGTTGATTGATGTTAATAATTGATTTTATTGATCGTAACGATTTAAGAATATATAGTGATTGATGATGTGTTGGCGATAATTGGATGGCTTAGTTGTGATGGTGGATATATGGTTGATAGTAGTAATTGATCTAGTAATGATAGTGGTTAATAGCAATAGTGAAGATGGTGAAGATGATAGAGTCAACAATAGGTATTATCATAATGATGAAGTTGATAGATAAGGTAGTGATTGATAGTAGTGATTGGTAGCAGCGATAGTTGCTTATAATGATTGTAATGACAATGATGATTAGTGGTGATGCTTGGTGATCATGGTAGAGTAATGGTAAAAATTATTCAAAAAAAAGTATTTTTCAATCTCGTTCAAAATCTCAATAATTAAGATCTATTCAGACCAAATAACAATATATCAAAATAATTTTAGTTAAGTGGGGTCAGCAAATGATAAAATATGCATAGACCTTATCCCTTAGTTCAACCTTGAACTAACTTTAGAAGTTCAAGGTAGAAAAGTTGTTTTCAACAGACCTTTGGCTCAAGAAAAAGCAAGTCAAAGAAGATTGAAAAAAGGGATGACGAAGTAGAGAAGCCACGAAAAATACTACAAAGAATATAACAAAGCAATTTTAAAAAAGGAGTAGTAACTACAACATAATACTACGATAATTGAACAGGAAACAAGAGATAGTAACAAAAATTGAAGGACAAAAAACTACAAAAGTAATATTATGACCAACAATTGTAAGGAAAAACAATAATACATCGGTCAACTATGTACTAACCTTCTAATCCAATGATTCCTTTATAACCTCCAAATTAAGGTCATGTCCTTAAAAGTTAAATTTGTGTTGTATCTTGTCTAATCATCCCACTTTAATACTTATTGAACCCACTTTTATCTCTCTTAAAAGTCATATATAGACAATACACCTCTAGGGCAAATGCTTCTCTCTTTAATTTTTTACATATCTGAATCATTTCAGCCTTACTTTTTGCTATTTATAATTACTCAAGAGCACTTAGACCTTGTCTCAAATATTCTCACTTCTAATTGTATTTTTATTAATATGCTTACACATCTATCTCAACATCTTTATTTTGCAATTCTTATATTTTGAACGTGAGCGTTCTTGACTAATCAACACTTCGCCTTGTACAACATAGTTTGTGTAGCCACCACTCTATAAAATTTACTTTTAATTTTGATGGCATCTTCTTATCATGCAAGACTTCAGAAGCGGGTCTTTATTTTATCCACCCTACACTAATTTGATGTATGTCATCATCATAATCTTCTTATTTTCTTGGATAATAAATCCAAGATACTTGAACTTCGCCTCTTTTTGATGACCGAGGTATCAAGCCTTACATCCACACCAATATCATGCATTACATCACGAAATTTACACATGAAGTATTCTGCCTTGATACCACTCAACTTGAACCCTTTAAACTTTTGAATTTGTCTACAAATTTCCAAATTAGTATCGACTCCACAACGAGTCTTGTCAATTAGAACTACATCATCAACAATAGCACCTTACCTTGGAGTTGTTGCGTCAATTAATCTATCATCAAGACAAATAAAAAAAATGACTAAAAATTAATCGATGATGCTATCCTATTACAATTGAATCTCCTTCTGTTTATCCTTGCTTCCTGGTCTTCGTCGTCATATATGTCCTTAATCGCCCTAGTATCTGCAATAAATACACTTTGAACTGCCTAGCATCTCCATAAATACTCCCTTGACTCTATCGTATATCTTTTCTTGATTTGATTAACACCATGTATAAATTCTTCTCTCCTTATATTGCCTCACTAGTTTCCTAAACTAAGATCAAATTAGTGTTTCAATTTTAATATTAATAAATACATTTAATATCCTAAGGTCTCAACAATTCAAATTCAGACATGCAATATAAGTATAAATAAATGAGACAAAAAAATACGTACTATTATTTTATACGGACAAAATAAAATTAACTAATTTTATCTCGTGGTACCCTTAATATTATTAATTCCTCAAAGTAACCTATATTGATTATATTGCTTAGAAATTATAAATTTTAAGAAATTCAAATAAGTAATTATTAGTTGATATTATGATTGTCCAAGTATTAATACGATTAGTTAAATCTTATTCTTAGAGTGCTGGTATTAAAGAGGGATAACGATATATACCAATAAACAAACATATCAATAGTCATGTTTGTTTAAGAGTACTCTTAAATGTGCCTAACTACCTACTATATCCAATTAGTCATTTAATTTCCAACTTCTGTTGACTATATATATAATTTAAAGTGGAAATTTGCCTAAATCAATCGACCCTTGCTGACTTTCTCTTTTTATTTTTATATAAATATAACAATATCAAATAAAATTCTACAAGTGGAGTTTGAAGAGGGTAAAATGTACACGACCTTACCATTACCTCATAGAGGTAGAGAGATTGTTTTCGAAAGACCATCATCTCAAAAACATCATCTCTAAAAGCAAAAAATACTAAATATATAACCGAACGACTAAAATGGAAAGCAAAAATAATTTGCAAAGACAATAAAAGTAACAAAATGAATGACGGACAGTAACAACATAATATATAAAGACACGACTACATATACTAACCTACTATATCACAAAGTTAAATATCATTCTACTTGTACTAACCATCTAACCTTTTAATTATAAATATATATAATAAAAGCTATAAAAAGATATTTTAACTTTTATTAGGATGGCCCAACTACGCGGCAAAACAAGAATAAACCAATTTAAGTGTGGGGAATGAAATTCTTTTTCAAATGTCAAAGTCAAGAATAGGGGGACAAAAACATTTTGGCTTGACACAAAATTATCTTAGTCATGAAGTTTAGGTGGAGTTTTCATAGTTACTGTTAATTTAATTTAAAATCCTGTCATGTCATTTTCACTTTATTCTATTTAGACCTAGTACTACTATTTATCACAATATATTTTTTATTAAATAGAGCTTCATGAGTTTATGGAGTGGCATTATCTTCTTTTGCAATTAATAATTCCTACAGTAAGGAAGATTTAATTAAAGAATCATCTTGAGTTGTCTATTTGTGACTTAGATCATTGAGCTATGAAAATAGTTGTTAATGTTTATTTTAAATAAAAATTATGTAATTAGATAAATATATAATAATGTGTTTATAATATGCTATTATAATTTAAAAGAATTATAATTTGTAGCTATAGTTAGAGTTTTATTGTTATTTTCTTTATACTCTCTCCCTACCTCTCTCATCTCTCAGTAGAATCTCATCCGCTGCTCTCCTCTCTCTTTGTTGTCTCTCCATCAGTTCTTATATAAATATAAATTATAAATATCAATTATACAATTCTATTCAGTGATATAAAATATAAATATAAATGTATTAGGTGATACAATATGTACAAATGACAACAACTAATTATATAAATGCGGATGTTGAACTTGATACAATTGTACTCTGATACAAATTGTATTCATTAATACAAGTGTTACAATATTGATACACATGATAACAATCAAGTGTACAAATATAAATATAAATATAATTGTTGAACTTGATACAACATTGATACAATTGTATTCGCTGATAAAATTTATTTATCGATACCAATCATATTCGTTAATACTAATATTTTCATTGATACATACTAATCACACGCACACATACATACATACATACATGTATGTATGTATATCTAGTAGATATACAAATATAATTTGGCTCTCTCCTCTTCACCCCACCCCCACCCCCCGGCCTCTCTCTCACTCGCTTCTTTCCTTCCTCTCTAATCTTGCTCGCTTCTTTTTCCTTTAATATGTAACTACGAATCATAACTAAATAAACTATAAATATTTTGCCTCATTATATTTAAAGTCGTTGTCATTCTTGAAAGTTCCTTTATTAAATAATATATAAATTTTGTGTTGCCACTCCTAATAACAAAGATAAAGTGGTCTCACGGGTTGATCTGAGGTTGGACTTAAAGTGGGCTCACTTGTGTTCAATTCTCACCTTATTATTTTTCCAAATTTTATTTTCTTGACATTTTAGTAATTACAATCCAATTTTTTTTTTTATAACATTAGCAAGATTTTTCCAAATAGCAAGACTGGTAAACAATTTAACAAAAATACCTACAATAAAGATAATACCATATTTAGCTCATTTGATATAATTCTGAAAAATAGAACAATATATGTGAAAAAAAACTTTTATCTTCCAAAAAGTTATGAACAATTTAACAAAATAGATAAAATACGGATAATATCAAGTTGTCGTCATCCAACGAAACTTATAAACTTGGCAGATATGTTTGGTAACCTCCAAGTTCTCACTAGAAAAAATTAATGGGAAAAATAATTTATTTTTAATGAATTATAATTCCAGCTGAATCAATGATAAGTTTGAGTATGTGATTAATGTATTATTCTTGTCTATATTGTTATTTTATTGTTGTTGATTATTTTCAACTACGTATATTATAAAATTATTTTTAACGAAACATGTTCATTATAGAATAATAATATAAACTTACAAATCTTTTAAATAATTTTAAAACTTACATAGTATAATTTTTTTGAAATAATCAAATATTTTTTTAAAAAAATATGGCCAAAGACATGATAAAACTTCACCAAAATCTCATCCAAAGATAGTTTACCAAAAATATTTAAAAATTTGAAACCAAAGGCTAGCAAATATAAACAATAACATAATATATAATTTCTAATACTCCTAGTGAAAATTTGGAAAAGTGGTCAATGGACACTGATAAGGTTCATGAGTTTTCCTTTCCATTTTTAGAAGTCTTGCAGAAAGAAGGAAAAAAGGAGTTCTAAATAATGGGGAAACTGATCCTGTGCATTATTGAATCTTGGACTGTTTCATACACAAGATTCTGCCGATCAAATCAAATTACTATTCTATCCGTAAGAATTTATTTGATATTGTTTGACTTAATATAAATATTTTTAAAAAAGTTCACAAGGTGGCTCTGCCGCTATCCTCAATATATAAAGTTTATACATGCATTATTTCTTTTAATATACATTATCAAATGACCTCTTAATGAAATAATTTATAGTCATATAAATATTTATGATTTTTTTAAATTATTATTTTAATTTTTTTAAAATATTTATATTAAGTCAAACAATATCATACCTATTTACAAAATACCATTACGATTATGTATGTACCTATTTACAAAATACCATTTACAAAATACCTATTTACCTATTTACAAAATACCATTATGTAAGTACATTATATATCTTCATGGTATAATGTTATATACAATATAACAATATAATTCAACTATTCCTATTATATTGTATGCCCTCGAGATATATTATTATGTGACTTGTATACTTTTTAAACTTTAAAGTACACAATATACAAAGCAATATTGATAATTTTATAATGGAATTTTCTAAAATATATATGTGTATAAGGGGATTATTTTTAATCTCACATAAGTAGTTTTATAAAAAAAATTATAAGATATTTATTACAATAATAATATTATATTCAAAGATCTTAATCTTATTAAGAAGTTGTTTTTGATAAAATTTGTTGACTCAAAAAATATATATATGAGCATAATAGATGAAGGCTCAACTTAGTTTTATTTTACTATTCAACTTTTTGTTTAAATTTGCCCTATATATGACCTACTGTTTTCTTTAGCATAGTCACTCTAGAAAGTTGTCACTATATGTAAGATACAGTTATGTTTATTGTAAACAGATCAGATGAAATAAAAGGAACTAGTTAAAATTCTCTCTCTTCTCCATGATGAGTCTGTATAACATTCTCAAGTTTTTCTCCTTGGATATTTGCATCTTGGAGTTGAAAATTGACAGGGTATCAGAGCAAACCTGGTAGATCAACGTGTTCTTCTACAGGTTCTTTTTTTTTTTATTCCAGAGACATTTTCTTTTCAACAAACTCGTCTTAATCCCAAATCTGTCATCCATTGGAATTTTCTTCTTCTGGTACGATCCGTTCATTCTAATGTCTTACTCATTGCCTTAAAACTCATATGAGTTTTCAATCTAGATGCCTCAAATGTCAAATTGATTGCATTTTTAGGGTTTTTTTCCATAAATCTTAGTGCTATCTTTTTCAATCTGGTTCATTTTTTGCCTATTTTCACACTTGAAGGTCTAGATTGTGGACACATCCTCCTTTTTTTTTGTTCAATACTAATTGCTGATTGTAATGGTTGCTAGTTCTAAAAATCCTAGAGCACCAAATCCTAGCACAGATCCTTCTCATCCTCTGTACCTTCATCCTTCTGACACTCCGGGAACACTATTAGTTTCTGTTCCTTTCTCTAGGATAGGATACGAGGAATAGAGAGAAGGAATGATCATTTCTCTTTCCGCAAAAAATAAGCTTCAGCTCATAAATGGATCCCTACCCAAACATGATCTCAATTCAACTCTTTATCTGTTTTGGAGAAGATGCAATAACATGGTCAAAGCATGGATTATGAATGCTTTTTCCAAGGATATCTCGAAAACAGTCTTATACTATAAAACTGCCAAGGAAGCCTGGGATAATCTCGAAGAGAGATATGATGTAACAAATGCTTCTCAATACTATGGTCTCCAAAGAGACATAACATCCACCACACAAGGATCATCCGACATTGCAAGTTATTTTACTAGAATCAAAGGCCTTTTGGATGAGCTTGCATCCTTTTCTTTTGGTCGACCATGTACTTGTGGGGCTATGCATGAATTTGTTGAGGGCCAGCAACTTATGCAATTTCTTTCCGAGTTAAATGAAGTATACTCCACTGTTATGAGTAACATTTTAATGATGTCCCCAATTCCTACTATTGGGAAGGCATACTCCATGCTAATCAGGGATGAGAAATAGCGAGAGATACATTCTGATATTCCTTCTTTCTCCAACGATTCAGCATCTTTCATTGTCAACTCTTCACACTACTTCCATGGATCTACCTCTGGGTCTGGAAAGTCCACTAATATCCCCAATCAGTATTATAGTTCCAATTCTGCTTCTACTCACCCCAATAATTACTTTTATGGCTCTACTTCTGGCTCTAGATTCATAACTGGTCACAATAATAATCAAAGAAAATTCCATTCGAAGATCAATTTCGATCAGCATAAGTTCACACTCTTGTGCAAATATTACAAAAAATCAAGCCATGTAGTGGACAAGTGCTACAAATTACATGGATTTCCTCCAAATTGCAAGTTCACCAAAAACAGGAAGTCTGTTAATTGTGTCCAAGTAGACCCTTATCTAGACAATCCTCAATCATCTGATCAGCACTTTGTTGAGACTACCACACATGGATTTTTCAAGGATCAATATGCTCATCTCATGTCTCTCTTCAATCAGGCACACATTTCTCCTCAGTCATCCTTCAGTGCTCGTACTGCCAACTTTGCAGGTTTGGCTAATAGTACTGTTTTCAATAGAGATAGTTCTATTGCATGTCTTGCATCTAAGATAGATTTCACTTCCTGGATCTTAGATTCAGGAGTCACGAACCATATGACTCCTCACAAATGCTTACTGCATGTCATAACCCCTTTGATGTTTCCTACCCTTGTTACTTTACAAATAGATACAAGGTTAAAGTAACATCTGTTGGTTTTTTCTTTTTATCTCCTATCATCACATTGACTAATGTCCTATTTGGTACCTTCTTTTCAATACAATTTAATTTTCATACATCAACTTCTTATTGAACTCAACTGTTATATTCTTTTTACTACTGTTTCATTTTTTTCTACAGGACCCTTCTCTGAAGAGTCCATTAGAAATTGGTAGAGTTGAGCATGGCCTATACATTTTACATTCTCTCTTTGTTAATTTTGATTCTTCTGTTATGTCACTCACAAATGTAATCACTTCACAACACTCTTATTCCTTTACTAGTTCTACTTCTAGTATTGATTACATTCCTGCAATTTCTAATACTTGTAATTCTGTTTCTATTAATAAGAGTGACTTTTGTTATGGCATCAATGAATGGGTCATATTCCATTTGTCAAGATGATTTCTATATCATATTTGTCTAGTCAGTTTTCTGGTAAACAATTATTCAAATGCCTTATATGCCCTATGGCTAAACAATAAAGAACTTCTTTTCCTCTTAGTACCACCTATTCTTCAAAGGCTTTTGAACTTGCCCATATCGACCTATGGGTCCTATATCATACTGCCACCTATAATGGTTTTAAGTATTTTCTTCCCATCGTGGATGACTATAGTAGGGTCACCTAGACCAATCTTCTTTCTTGTAAAAGCAATGCTTTCTCCATTATCTTCTAGGCTTTCATAGATATGGTTTCTATTCATTTCAACACAAAGGTTCAAACTATTAGAACTGATAATGCTTTCGGATTAGGCTCTTCTTCATCTCATGCTACTTACCTTTCTTTCCTTGGTATTTCTCATCAGACCACTTATTCCCACACTCCCTAACAAAATGGTATTATGGAGAGAAAGCACAAACACCTCTTTGAAACTGCCAGCGCTCTCTTATTTCAATCACGATTACCAATACAATTTTGGAAAGAATGTGTACTCATAGCCACTTATCTTATAAACAGATTTTCGTCCACTATTCTATCCAATAAAACTCCTTTTGAGATCCTCCATGGTCATCTTCCTACCTATGACCATTTACGATCCTTTAGTTGCCTGGCATATGCCACTGTCCCTATTCCTCTTAGAGATAAATTTCAATCCAGAATTATTCCATCCCATTTCTTAGGCTATCCTTTTGGCAAGAAAGGATATAAACTACTTAATCTCCAAACCAAATTCATATTCTATTCTTGGGATGTGTCTTTTGTTGAACATAACTTTCCTTCCACTTCTTCTCCTTCCACTGTTTTTTCTCCTATTATGGACCCCAATTTAATTTTTCGTAATAATCCATCTCCATCTATACCTATTCATTCCCCAACCCTTTCTACTTCTACACCTGTAGTCCCTCCTCTTCGAAGATCTTCCAGGACTACTCAAGTTTCTGCATGTCTATAGGATTTCATTTGTAATTTTCTTCCTGGTTCTACTTCCTTTTCCTTACATGAACCTCAATATTATCAACAGGCTATTTCTAATCCTGCTTGGCAAGAGGCTATGTCGAAGGAATTCCAAGCTCTAGATCTCAATCAAACTTGGTATATTATTCATTTTTCTTTGGGGAAAAAGGTTATCACATGTAAATGGGTATATAAAATTAAACAAAAATCTGTGGTTCCATTGAGCGATATAAGGTTATACTTGTGGTTTGAGGGGACACTCAGAAAGCTGGGATTGACTACACTGAGACTTTCTTTCCGGTCAATTGTCAAATTTTCAACCATCAAATGTCTTCTTGTCATTACTGCCAAAAAGTCTTGGACTGTTTTCCAATTAGATGTCAATAATGCTTTCCTCCATGGTGATCTTTCTGAGAAAGTATATATGAAAATTCCTCCAGGTCTCATTATTTCTTCTCCTTCCGACTCTTCTGGTCCATTAGTGTGTCACCTTAAAAAGTCTCTTTATGGTCTAAAACAGGCCTTGTTGCAATGGTTTGCAAAATTATCCCAGGCCCTTCTTTCTAGAGGCTATTCCTCCAGTCTCAATGATTATTCACTCTTACCAAACATTTTGTCTCATCAACTGTTGTGATTGTTGTCTGTGTGGATGATATCTTGCTGGCCGGTGATGATCTCGATGAGGTCACATCTTTAAAGATTTATTTGGATGACCAGTTTAAGATCAAGGACCTTGGTGATATACATTATTTTCTGAAACTGGAAGTCAGTAGATCTTCTCGTGGTTTTCTAATCAACCAACATAAATATACTAAGAAGTTATTTGCTTAGTTTGGTTGTTCTGATTCAACCTCTATTGTGACTCCTTTGGCACTCAATTTCAAGCTTGCTGCTGACTCTGGGGTTTTGTTGACTGATCATTCTCCTTTCAGAAGATTAGTGGGAAAGCTAAACTTTTTACAACACACTCAACCTATATATCTTTTTCTGTACAACATTTGAGTCAGTTTCTCAATGCTCCTATGTCATCCCATATGGAGGTTGCCTTACATGTTCTTTAGTACCTTGTACTTGACCCTACTCAGGGTATACTACTCAATTCCAATTCTGATTTTTTTGTGGTAGCTTACTCAGATTCTGATTGGGCTACTTGTCTGTCTTCACGGCATTCAGTTACTGATTTCTTCATTTCCTTAGGAGGGAGTCCCATTTCTTGGAAGTCCAAAAAGCAACCAACTGTTTCATTATCTTCAACTGAGATTAAATATAGAGCTCTTCGAAAGATTGTTACTGAGCTTACATGGTTTGTTAGACTGCTTCTTGACTTTGGCATATCTGCTACACTCTCTGTCTCTGTATACTGTGATAATTAGGCAGCTTTAGAGTATTACCCAGATCCCTGTCATGCATGAGAAGACCAAGCATATTGAACTTGACTGCCATTTTGTTCGGGAAAAGCTTGCCGCTGGTTTATTATCTCTTACATATGTTCCAACTGCTTCTCAATTAGCTGACATTTTTACCAAGTCATTACCTAGTTCACAACACAGGTTTCTCATGCGCAAGTTGGGAGTTCAATCATCCTTCAGCTTGAGGGGAGTGTTAGCATAATAGATGAAGGCTCAACTTAGTCTTATTCTACTATTCAACTTTCTGTTAAATTGGCCCAATATATGGTCCATTGTTTTCTTTAGCATAGTCACTCTAGAAAGTTGTTACTATATACAAGATACAATTATGTTTTTTGTGGACAGATCAGATGAAATAAAAAGAACTAATTAAAATTCTCTCTCTTTTCCATGATGAGTCTCTATAACATTCTCAAGCTTTACTCCTTGGAATCCATGGATATGTGCATCTTGGAGTTGAAAATTGACAATATCAAAAAAGAAAAAAACTTAAATGAAAAAATTGTGACAAAATATTCTAGAAAAGAGAAAAACCTTTTGTTATTTTATAAAAATTATAATATTTTAGAAACTATTGGAAGTGTATTTGAAGTTTCAATGTGAGAAGTATCTGCTTGACATTTTTGACAAATCTACACTAGTTATATGATCAATCATCAATGATATATCTTATTTGTTTTTAAGTCTAAATTTAATCAAATAATCATGTATCACTGATTTGTTTTGAAAACTAAAATATCTCGAAAAGCCATCCAAAAATTATAACTAAAACTAAAGAAAAAGGTTTCCTCGCTCCAAAAATCACTCTGATTTCATTCTCCTTCATGTTGGGAAATTCAATTTGCTAAAATTTCTGACGAAATATTTGTCATAACTTCGTCACTAATTGGAGTGATGAGATATTCTATTACAAATTATATTATTTTAATTAAAACTTAACTTGTTAAAAGTTAGTGACTTGAATCTTTAATTTCCTTGCAATATTACAATGAAATTGTATTGATCATATACAAAATCAAAAGATTAGTTTTTAAAATCAATGGGGAAAGAAGGTAAAAAAAGAATCGGTGAACTATGACAGTTTAGTTAATTGGACGAAAATTGATTTATTAATCAATGCTAATCGTGATAATTTATTAGTTCCATTACAAATTTATATCTAAATTGTGTTAAATCATCATGTTCATCGTAAGTCAGTTCAAGTTGAGCAATTCTTTCATAAACTAGTTACAAATTCATTACAAAATTATAATTAATATGTTCAAATAAAATCCTTTCGTTACTTTTTTTTTTTACTTGTCACAATGATAGGAAAAAAAGATTAATCACTAAATTTGGAGGAAAAACATGGGCAAATGAATTATGGTCATCACCACGTTAATAAGTAGGCCAATTATGTATGCCTTGTAATAATGTCTATCAACATGATCCCAAATAATGTTTATCACCGGTCACCACAAAATGAGCATGCAAAAAAGTAAATAAAAGTGATTGTTATACTCACAAACACTAATGATGAAAATGAACATAATTATTTATTCACATCAGACACCACCATGTCTAGTTGTCTAGCCTCTTTATTTCTTTGTTGGCTGACTTTTACAGCTGAAATTGTGCCAAACATAACAGCTTTCTTTTCTATTTTATATCCTTTTTATCTTGTAGAATCAAACTTTTTTTTTTATAATAGTAATATTATTTACTTTGATGTTTTTTTATATATGTATAATAAAAAACACATAACATAAAGATTTGATTCCACGTAAAATATAATTATTATAATAAGATATTATTACAAGGATGACTGTTATAGAAAAATGAGAAATACATTTTGGTCCAAATTAATCTTATACTAATATTATATAAATGTATGCTAATCTATAAGCAAGCTCCAGACCAAGATATTAATAAACTAAAATATCCTATAAAGTTTGATGGCCAGTATACTTTTTTAAAAATTATGCATGAATATTAATGTAAAGAACATAAGGCACAATTGCGCAAACATGGGAGCTTTCTTCTTCTATTCCATTTTATATTTTATGTCTTGGTCCACATTTCATATTTTTTTAATTTTTTATTTGGTATCTAGTATTTTAATTAAATTCAAATTTATACATGTGTAATATCCATTTAAAGAAAGAGTTAAATCCCAGTCCCAAATAATTTTTAAAGAAAAAAAAATTTTCCAAAAGAAAAAAAAAGGTTTTAAACCCCCTCCCACATCCACCCCACTCTCAAATTATTATTTTTTTTTTCATTTTTCCTTTAAAAATTTGGAAGTGGGATGGGAGTTGGGGGTAGGGTGGTGGGTGGAGAGGGATGAAAAAAATCTTAACTTTTTAAATTTTTTATTTTTCTTTAAAAAATAATTTTTGTGTGTGTTTGTGGGTGGGGTGGGGGTGGGGGGATGAAAAAAAATTGACTTTTTTTTTTAAATCAAGGTTGAAATTATGGTAGGGAGTCCGGTGGGGATAGGGTGGAGGTGGAGGTCTGGGGTAAATTTTTAATTTTTTGAAAAAAAATTATTTTAATTATTTTAAAAAAATTGATGATAGTGTTGAAGTAGGGGACGAGTGAAGGATGGATGGGGTGGGGCAATGTGTTTTGGTTTTTTGTTTTTAAAATTTAAAAATAGGGGTTTGGTAGAGGTCCGGGTGGGGGTGGGGTGTTGCGTCGGAGTCAGAGTAAGGAAGTAGAAAAATGTAATATGAAAAAAAAAATTCAACAGTATTTATTAGTAGTAGGGTTGGGATTGTAGGGATTGAGTATTAATAATTTAGTTTATTTATAGCTTTAGAAGATTAAATTGGTTAGGATCATTTTACCTGAATCATATTTGATCAAATTCATATTTACCTATATTTTATATTTTTTTTGTCCTATTTTATGTGGCACCCTTTTTTTTTTTTGTCCGTCCAAAAAAAAATGTCGGCTTACTCTAATTGAAAATAATTTAGCTTTAAAATTCCCCTTTCCGTCCCAAAAAGAATGTCACCTTACTCTAATTAGAAACAATTTGGCTTTAAAATTCCCCTTTTGCCATTAATGAAATGAATCTCAACCATACAAATTTCTCAGAATGATTTTAGACCACAAGTTTCAAAAGTCTTACTTTTTTTCTTAAACATTGTGCCAAGTCGAAGTGTATCACATAAAATGGGACAGAGAGAATAGGAAAAATTACCTAACCAGGCAAATATATTATATGTAGGGTGTTCATGGTTCGGTTTGGATCGGTTATTAGTTAGAACCATAACCAAATCAATTTAGTCGGTTTTTAAATTTCTATAACCAAACCAAATCAAACCAAATGAAAAAATAACCATCGGTTTGGTTATTGTCGGTTTGGATCGGTTTGATTTTTTTTTTGGTTAGTTTTCAATTTGAAAGTAATAAGTTTATTGAGGTATCAAATATTTATAGGAAAAAAAACTCAAGCTCAACTATCAAATAACTACCCTAGAGGAAGGGGTACAAGAAAATTATATGCCAAAACACTAGCAAAAGAATTTTCAAATATAAATGGTAAAGTTAAAGATTTAAGTTCATTAAAATATAATAAATATTTATATATTATTTATGAATACTATATAAATAATTATAAAATTTATATATGTAATTATTCGGTTCGATTTTGTTATTTTTGCGATTTTTTTATAGTAAAACCAAATCAAATAGAATCGATTTTCAAAATTTAAAAATCAAACATAACCAAACCAAATCAAATATCAATATTCGGTTCGGTTATTTTTGCAGTTTTTCTTTACTAAAACCAAAACCAACCAAATAGTATCGGTTTTAAAATCTAAAAACCAAACCAAACCAAATCAAATATCAAAATTTTTAATTAGTTTGGTTCGGATTGCGGTTCGGTTTGATTTTTTAACCATAACCATGAATAACCCTAATTATATGTATTTACATTATACCACTATAGTTTTTAAAAAAATTACAATTTATAACTATAGTTAAGGTTTTGTTGCTATTTTTTCTCTCCTTTCTCTATACAATTTCTTGTCAGATATACAATTACATATGTATAGCAGTTGCATATATACAATTATTTTGATATGTAGTCAAAAAGATAGATATACATATACAATTTGCTTCTCTTCACTCTCTGCCCTCTCTCCTCCCTCTCTCGATCTCACTTGCCAGATATAAAATTCGTATGTACATTAGTTACACATATACAATTATTTGGCAAATATACACATACAATTTGACAAATATACATATATAATTCGTCTTTCTCCTCTCTCTCTTGATCTCGCTTGCCTTTGCCCTTCCCTCCAAGTCACATAGCCGAAGTTATGTTGTGTAATTATGTAAAATATAGCTTTTTGTCCATATTAAGTTTCAAACATAGACTATTTATGAAAATTCGCCTAATGGGACATTGTAATCCATGTTCAATCCAATCGAATCCAATCATTTGCCACTTTTACTATTAGAATATTTCATATCAAGCATGTCATTCTATATATTCATCCCAGCATAATCTAATTTCTTATTGGTCCATATTTTATGCTAATCTAAAATTAGAAAGTTTGAAACAAAAATATTAGTAAGAAATTAAAACACCTTTTTAAAGTTGATGGGCTTTATGTCCTTTTAAAACTAAATTATGCCTCAATATTAATTCTAAATTATAACTCACAAAATTCATATTGAAATATTTTAAAGACGGCATGGAAATTCTCAAATGACTAATCATGGTGTATTTATCCAAAATACATCTTTTAAACATTATTTAACAAAAATCTCATACATGTAATCAGTTTTTCTATAAGAGAAGTACATTTGTGTGTCAAATAATAACTTAATATAATGGCCAAGTCATTTTAACTTAATATAACCAAGCAAAACTGGTTGTGAAGAGGTTAATGTTTAGTCGCACACAAAAAAGAGATAGAGATGATTGCCAAACAAGCTACAGAATACTATAGATAGTTTATTCATTGATCGGTGACTGAGTTGATGCAACCGAAGCATTATAACGTGCCAACAACCATATTATTGTTGGAACTTATTGTCATTTTTATAAATATACAAGACAACTAGGCAACAATTGTTGCGTCCCAGAGGAAAGGGCAGCAACGTGCTGTGCTGCAGTGTCCTTTAAAATAAATGTTACCAAACAGGTAATGAGCAAAGGGAATGTGTGGACATAAAGTATTCACTTGGATCTTTCTACACACCAGCTCATGCCCATGCTACTTGCAGCATAAAGGAACAACACATTTGAGAAAAATAATTTGCATTAACTAAAAAATAAAATGAATTCCATGATACATTTGAGCAACATTGAATTTACCCACAAAGAGGGGGGCGTGGAGACGACATCCATACCATCGCAATCAACCTTCAACCTACACTAAAACCAAAACTATTTAACTTGGAAGAACACAACTTGTAATGATGGCATTGTTGCTACCAGTCTTATGTACCGGGAGGACATCAGTTAGTGGCATTCCATGAAGTTTATCATCTATGCACCATTAATCACTACTTCATGTACAGTTTTGCCATCTTCCACAATCTTCCCATTGATTTGGGTTCGGGGCCTCTACAGAAAATGCAGAAATCAGTGTCAAAGCAAATCTCATTAAGCGATCAAAAGCTATGATACCTAAGATGGAAATGCATAAATCTCTATACCCATTCGGCAGGATCTCCTGAATTTCCATTCAGCAGTTTGTGATTCTCTTCTTTAGACTTGCTATCCTTAGTCACCGGAAGCAACAAGGCACTAGTTCGATCAGGCAGTTCTGCAAGAAAGACCTCAGTACTTCAGCTATTCAACATTCCTCTTGTGTGATAAACAAATTTGGGAGGAGGGGTGAAGGACAAAAACTAGATCAAATAACTCATCAGAAGATAAATCAGAATTAAAAACTAACCTGGCAATGTTTTATCAATGAAGAACACTACAAGGTTGACAGTGTACCTGTACCAAATTAACATGGCTCAATCAAGTGTTCACAATAACAAGAATGTGCCAAGGAGTACATCAAGAAAAAAACCATCACTCACCATGCTACAACGACATCAACAGTGTAATGCTTGCGTGATGCAATAATCAAAAAGCTCTGTGCAATAACAGCTAACCAAGCACACTGTTTTATAAACCTGGAGAATTAAATAGATCAGTCAATGATAAATACAAGCTGTGTCGAGAAACGTAGAAAATATAGAGATGCAGCTTAAGCAAAGGAAGCAGAAAGTTCTAGTCACTCTGTTGACACGTAAGATATATGTACCACACAATGCAGTTTTTTGCTGTTGTACCATAAAAATATGAAAAAGATTCAAAAGAAACCCTTCCCAACATGAACTTACAGAATCCAAGGCAGACATATCTTCAAGGTAAATGATTGAAAGGAAGGGAGAAAATGAATCAAAGGAAGTAGGAAAGTGATGGTGTGCCATCCCACTTAATTAGGCTAACTACTTCCAGTACAACTCACACTGAACTCCTCCTCCTCCCCACCAAGTAATGGATGTTTTGCATAGTTCATTGTCATGAGAACTAAGATTCAAATGATTATGAGATATCAAAAGTCATTTAAATCATTATTGCTGTAGTACCTTCGTGTTCCGTATTTCTGGTATGTCCGCACAAAAACTAGGGAGAATATCATATGAGATGAAAATATAAGATCACCACAACCATAAAGCACACCACGAGGAACTGCACATTCACAAAACTCACATAAGTGTCTAAATTAAAGAATGATCCTTTAGATACCAGGAGGAGCAATCAGTAAAGGAAAATGCAACTTACCAATCAATAGCGCTTGTAAAATGTTGTCAGGAGGAGGAAGCGTGGCAAGCTTTGAACCCTAGTCATTTGCAGGAGAGAAAAAGTTAGTTGACATTTTGTCAAAAAAGATAATAAAGTAAGCTAAGGCACAGCTGACACACAGCAAAACAAAAAGGTTTTAAAAAAAACAGTAACGAAAATAGCTTTTACCTCACGACAGTGATAGTTTGGACCAGGAAGCTGTGTAGAATAGAACGTTATGATCCGAAGGAATTGACAACCCTGTTACAAACATTTTCTTAACCAACTTAGAAAATATAACGGATATCAAGATCTCTTTTATTTGTAGTCATGTAAACAAGAATGACAAGTAGGTGAAGGAATACAAGAGAAAGTAATTCTGGCAAAGAAAAGGGGCACTTACAACTAAGAATGCCAAGACCCTGCACCATATCAGAACGGTATAGATCTTTTTGGTCTTCAAAATGAAAGGATGGAATGTCCACTGCAGCGAAGCATGAGAGAAGCATATTAACTCCACAACAAAGAAAAGATTACAACTATCACATCCCTAAAATCCACTACAGGGTAAAGGAAAATCTGATTGACCACCACATTAACATAATTTAAACTAATATCCAAAGTTTCCCTGTTTCTAAAGCCTGAAGCAGCCTGGCATCACGGTTTGCCTAAAACTAATGCATGTGTGCTTTCTATAAACTTAAATTCCAAAGCCTAAAATCCAGTTTCACTTATAATCTAGTCAAGTAAAAGATGAGAAGTTATAGAGAAATGAACTCACCAAGACAAAAGATAGAAAGATGGTGGTGAATACAGTTTCACTTATGTAAGCTCTATCTTGTCCAAGCTCCTGGAATTTTAACCCATACATAAAAGGTCAGTATGCAACTCCCATAATAGTGGGGGAGAAACAAACATAAAAACAAGAAAACTAACCGGAAGAAGATAGAAGCCAACGTCCTGAAGAATTGGTCCAGGCCGATGAAAGTAATGCACCCCTCTAGCAGCAAGTCCATGGATATACTGAAGAAAAAATATAGAAGTTTCACAACTCAGGAATCCATAAAGCATTAAGGTAAGGATTAAAAATGACTATAGAGCAGAGAAACATAAAATCATCACATTATTTGCCAAAAATCATATCAACAACCATAGAAAATGAGCACAAGTTCTATGATTCAGTAAGAGATCAGCAAGAAAATATTTAACAGCTCCTCAACCTCCCGTCACTTCAAACAAACTCTGCCCTGCCTAGACAGAGGAAAAAGCGCATACTGCTGAAGGAAACATTGAGCAAATCGTGAAAGCGGTTGACTTCAAATGGAGGAGTTTTTAGCTGTCAAGAAAATATTTGACAGCTCCCAAAATCCCATCAATCCAGACAAACTCTGCCCTGCCTATACCGAGGAGAAAGAAAATCTTGCTAAAGGAAACACTGAATAAATTGAAAGCAGTTCACTACAAATGGAAGAATTTGTAGTAACAAACTGTATAATCAAAAGCAGTTGAATTTCAACCTAGCTTATGCTACTTGCTACTCCATGCAAGTCCAAAGCAAAAAAAAAAAAAAAAAAAGACTTAACTTTCTGTAAGAAATGGAGGAGGATAAACTCTACTTGTCTAAATTTTAGCAACTGCTATAATTGACTACAAATGGAGAACTTTGTAGTAACAAACTATAATCATAGAAATTAAGTTACAGTCCTAGTACTCCCTTCCTTCCCAGGTCCCCCACTACAAAAAATTCTTCTCTTAAGTATCAACTAATGAAGTAAGAATTGACTAAACGCGTACACCATTAAAACTTGAAACTTCTAGAGCTCTCAGCAAAGAAAAACTACAATTGTTTATGCCAAAAATCCTATGCTTGTAGATGGCATCATTGAAACCTTTATAAATCCTAAAACCAAAAAGTATCAAAAGGACCATGCAATCAAGCACCCCAAAATAACCACAAAACTAAAAAGGAATTGATCAAAAAGAAGAACATATAGATATATACCTGACAAATCAAACCACCAAGAATATACTTCCAATTTTCAGCAAGAAGATTGATCTCTGTTGTTACCTCTGCACAAAATCTCTTCCACAACTGCTCTCCATAAACAACAAACCAACACAATCAGGAAAAAGGGATCTCCAGAAAAAAAAATTAAGCAAACCCCACAAGTAAAAATTCAAAAAGAACGAACCTTTGAAGCCTCGCGACCAATGTAAAACGACATATCTTTATCTGTACCAACCAGAGCCATATTACATCACAAACCAACCATGGCGGTCAACATCCTTCAACCTAAACCCTCCTTCCACTTCAGAGCAAATCCCAATACCTCCTTTTTCCCCCTTCTCTCCCAAAATTCAATTCAAACAATCAGAAAGCAAAATAAACTTCAACCCGATCGGAACCCGGAAAACGTCAACTCCAATGATACCCAACCGATCTCAAAAAAAACCTAAATTACAAAAACCCAATTGACCCAAAAAATCAATCGACAATGAGTGTACAAATAATGAACAGTAAAAAAATTTTACACCAGTCGCCGGAAAATTCTTATTGGAGGATAATCCGGTGTACTTTTTTTCTCTCTCTAGAAACTACCCTTTCTCGCTCTTTTAGATTTCTTCTTGTCTGCTAAAAACGCGAGATGAACACGGAGGACAGTTGAGAAGCGAGACGAAGAGATTTGAGAGAAATATATATATATAAAAAGTTTTGATACTTTTTTTTTAAAAATAATAAATAAATAAAGAAGAAAACAAGATACTGTGTAAAAGAAAATTCCCTTGAGGAAAAAGGGAGGAAATTGGGGACTCATATAAAAAAGATCTTCCATGTTGAAAAATATTCCAAAATTTGTTTATTATCTATTTTTGTTTTAATTTATTTAATTTTTAATTTATTTAATAAGAATATTTTTTTCTTTTTTAGTAAGTTTTTAATTTTACTTTTTTATATGACATGTTTAGTTCTACAAAATAAAAAATTATTTTTTTATATATTTAATATATATTTAAATTAAGATTATAAAGATTTAAAAGTCTTTTTATTACTTTTTAAAATCTCTGACAAGTTAAAATAGGATAAACAAATTAAAATTGGTGGAATTTTTTGTTATATATTTACATTCCATAAAATTTTAGAGTTGAAACTTTAAGGTTTTAATATTATGATTTCGAAAATTTGAAATTATTTTGAAAATGTATTTTTTAAATAAGATTAAATTTTTGTAAATAAAAGTCCCAAAATTCAAAAAGAAAAAATTGTCTAAATCTGTTTTTGGAAATGTGAAATCTTTGGAGAATAAATTTTCATAATAGATCAAATTTCTTAATCAAATAAATGTTTATAGATAAAATTTTAAAATTTGATTCAAAATTTATGATCAAAAGAAAATTTTGACAGGTAATAACAAGAAGTTATACTGAGCAACAATTTGTAAAATTGTTATAATTAAATATTCTATTTTTCTTTTAATTCGCTGAATTTAATTATTCATGAAAATATTTAACTATGTTTTTTGACTTCAGTTTAAATATTTTCTTCCCCTTTAATTTCAATAAAATATTATCATAGACATTTGGATATGTGTTATTTTTCATATTATATATTAAAAATCTATTTACACCAATTATTTATATCAAATTAATATATATATATATATGATATTTGGTGTTTGGATCAAACTATTAAACAACAAAATAAGGTTAGAATATATATTAAGTAAATATAATATACGAACACGAATGTGAGTTAAGATATTCATTAGATTAATGCTAATATCAAATCTAGACAAATTTTTATCACATTAGAGACTTTTAGCACTCAATTATAATTAAATAATTATATTTTTACTTTATTAAGCCACTTGACTACAATAAGTCAATAAGATAAATTTATTTTAGTGTAAAAATATTAAATATTTAAAGAATTCTTATAAATGAATCATGACATTTGAGAGTAGAATTTTTATGTATTCTTGTTTATCATTTTATTATTTAGTCGTTATTTATTTTGTTACATTGTATTTTTAGAAATTTCATTCTTATTTAAATCGCGTAATAGTATGACCAAATTGTAAAATAAAAATTGGCAAATTTTGATTTCAAAAAGCTAAAATCCAAGATTTAACTTAATCGATGAACTTACCATAAGTTAATGGTGATGCATTTATTTCTTTTAGTGCAAGTTAACTACTTACAAAATTAAATTGATTTTTAGTACAAGCGTGATCTCCTCAAATTTTTATAAATTTAAAATAATAAAATAAAACCTTTTTATAATACATGAAAAAGCACTGCACATGGAAGCAATGAGTCTGTTTCCTTCTTCGTTAAATATTTTGAGTTTGAACTTTGATATAAAAATTTTTAATAGAAAATATTTGTTCAAATGAGCCTTATATAAAATAAATTTAAATTAATCAAACTCTATCATTAATTAAAAAAAGAAAAAGATGATTGACCAACTTGTTTCTTTTTTCTTTTTTCAAATGTTAATATAAAAATAGAACGTTATATTCGAGGAATAAATATATTTGTTTGTAATGTTTTTAGCGGAATCCGAAGTCACGAGGCTCACGGCTCGATGACCGAGAACAAAGACTCAAATTTTCTAACACAACTGAACAATTTTATCTTTTTCTATTTTTAATTGTTTATTTGTTATTCAGTTAGAAATTATAATATTTTGGAAAACTAGAATTATAATCTATATACACCTAATTTTTAATGTAAATCTGAAATATTTAGTTAATTTCACCATAAATTTACACAGTCAAAAAATAATTTTAAGCTAAAAATTTTATCTAACTTTAGTAAAAATAAGAACATCATATTTATTCTGAAGAAGTCTTATAATTTGTTTGGCGAAATTTTTATGAAGGCAAGAGCGTGTTTTTATTTAAAAAAAAATTGGAGCTTATTAGGTGTGCTATATATATATATAGCATACCTATCATGAATTAACTAAGGTGCCTGCAAATTAAAATCGATGAATTTCGTTATTTAAACGAAAAATGTTATTTACATAATTTCAAAAATTATTTATATAATAACAATATTAATAAATAATTGAAGAAAGAATCTAGAAGCCAGGTAGGATACACCTCAGAAATACTAGGTCCACGTGAGCATCATTAACATTAATTAAACTGTTTTATTAACTGATGTGATTTAAAGCCTTAATCTTAGGGCCCCATTATCCCCATAATCTTTTCACTTTATGGCATGTTTGTCTCTGCATTTTATCCTAATTCTTTTCTGTTATTTTTTTACTACACAATTCATAAAAACGTCCTGTCCCACTTCATAAAATGCCAAAAGTTCGTTTTATACTTTGTACCATTATAATTAATGTAAATAATAAATAACTAATAAATGTATATTATTTTTCAAAAATAATGTCTAGTCTATCTGCCAGAGCCAGCCAATCTCGAAGGATTTTTTAAAATTTAAATTCAAATAAAGCCGGCTAACTAACACAATGCAAATATTTTAAATTATTTATCTCTTCGTTCTGATCGTTAAAATTGTCATACATAATTTATATCAAAATAAATGTCTATTATGCTTTTTTTGGATGCAACTTTTATTTGGATCATGTATAATAATTTGTACATTGAGTTATACGCTTTATATTTTTAAGAAAAAATAACATGTAGTTTTTTAGGGTAAATGCATTAAAAGGGGATAAATTTTAGCGGATAGTACTGTTACGGTTGGTGGCAAACTTGCTTTGGAGAAAAATGTATACATAGCTTATATGTCTTAGGACTATTACAATTCTGAAGATGCAGTACTTATTAGCGAGTATTTAGTACATGAAGATATTTATACTTCTTTCACATACAAAAATACAAAATTCATACTTATGTGACAAGTCAAGGCTCTGAAAATAAGGATTTTCATAACTTATTTTAGCAAGTAAATTTATTAAATTATGGCACGATTAATTCGATATAGTGGGTAAGTTGGATATCAATCAATTCAGTAGGTATACAAACCAAATAATGACCGAGTTTTTGAGTGAAATTTTTGGAATAAAAAAAGAACAAATGTTTGAAAATGTGTATTGTACATTTTTATTATAAGTTTATTTTGAAATTAAGGATGAAGAACTTATAGTCGTCTATCTAGATTTGATAAAAGTTAAAGACCCCCGAACATAATTTGAATGAAGGCTGGTCTCATGGGGGGCCCTCTGTGATGCGAGCTGGACCTGCCATAGCTTATGGCTATAGCAATGGGAGAGCTCAGCAAAAAGAAAAGTAAGGAAGCCCCTCTCCTTATAGTCAAGTGGCTGAACGTCCCTCTGCTTACAATCAAGTGCTATTGGAGATATTGCAATATATGTGGGCAAGCCCTTCATCAATTGTGTATGAACAAAATATTTATCCAAAGGCAAGATAAGAAAGGATTTAGCTAACGGTTTTTAGAGGAAAAAGCATTGACCCTTTTAATTGTTTAAGCATCCATTTTGTCGTGAGTTTGAAGTTGAAACTTAAAAATTTGAATTTTGAATTTATGATTTTTAAAATTTGAAGTTATATTTGAACATGTATGTAATTTTGAAAGTAAAAACTTAAAAATATCTGATTATTAAAATTTTAAAATCTTATCTAATTTTCATAATTATGAATAGTTATGTTTGACATTGGTCCTATATACAAACAAATTTCAAAATTTCTTTATTCTTTAACCAGTCCTTTCTCTTTTTTCAACTTAAATTTCAATTATTATTTTCTTTTCCCTAGCTCAAGGAGGGTAGCTAAAACGTATCTTTCATTTCATGAAAGAAGAAAACAATTCAAGTAGAATTGTAGTGGACTAGATTTTGCTAACCAACTAACTCAATCAATATGGCTTTAATTTCTATTTTGGTGTACATATGGCAGAGCTACATAAATAAAGGTAATCAGTTGAACATCTTTCGTAAAAAAAAGTATTTTATATTTTATATAAATAATAATTATACTACATATGTAAAAATTACTTCCATACTAATTAGGATAATGAATTAATTATTCTACGTCCAATTTTCAACTAGAATTAGATTATTACTTCTTTCTTATTTGAATTAATAAAATATTCTACAATTGCTAAGTTGTCATAAGTTCTGATTAGTGATCTCTATATATAGGAGATTTATAAATAAATAATTTATCAAAATTAGTAATTTTTTAATTTTTTTATAAGTTGATAAATAAATTTAATTTTTTTACAATACTTATTATCAAATAAGATACACGTTTTGATGAAATGTCTGCGCGCTCAAATTCTTTGAATTTTGTCTGTGAATTAGTGGGCTTGAAATTTTGAAGTGCTCAAAGGTCTAAATTGGGTTCCATGGGTCAAAATTATTGGTGGCGTCAACTCATACTTTTATTTATACACATCATTATTTTTCTTATTTTAATAGTTTTCTTAGTCTTCTAGATTTTGGTGTTATTAATCCAATTTTAATTTGCATTAAGCACGTTTGATGCAACGAGTTTAATTCAAAAGATAAAATTTTTACTTTTTATGGTAAGAGATTTTAAATTTGAGACCTCTGACATATTAATCTCAAGCTCAAACTACTGGAACACCTCGAAGAATAATAATTCAATTCAATTTAAAAGCTTTGAGTTGAGCAACCAGTAACACGTGATAGCATACTTCTATTAGATATATTTATCTTACGATAAATGTAATCTTATAATTGTTGAGTATATAGACAATCCTTTGAATTAATCATTAGAGTAAATTTTTTATTTAGATACTCAGCTTATGAATTAATTTAAATAAATGTCAGAATATATGATAAAGTGTTTTTACGCTCTAACTAAATTTTGTAAAATATTTCTGTGTCAATCTTAATTGAAACTTTTCTAGCAAATATTTCATGTCATCTTAGTTGGCATGAATAAATATTTTGAATTAATTATCTATTTCAAATATTTCAGACAAATATCATGATAAGATGGACCTCTACCTGTCTCTTTTTTCAGAATTTGTCCATTATTTAAAAAAAAAAAAATCATCAAACCCAAATATTTGTATAATGCAGACAAAAATACTTCTAAATGATTTACCAGTAGAAACTTTTACTAATTCAAAATATTGTTGTTATATACTCTATTTTGAAACAAGTCATTAAAAATAAGTAGATCTTGAAACTTAGGACAAACAATAGACAAAAATTTAGAATTCAAATTAATAATCTTGCAATTTCTTTCATAGAGTTCAAAGTCTTTTTACCATAGACAAATCTTTTTATTAGTATTGTTGCAGAGGTGTATTCAAGATTTTGAAACAATGTATGCACAATTATAAAATAATGAAAATTAAAATATAAATTTAATCGATTTGATATTTAGATTTGAAACTATTAAAAATTTAAAATTATATTATTGATTAAATTCATTGATTGTATGTTATATAATCCGGTTTAACTATTTATAATATACATATCTGGTTTAATTATATAAAAATAATACAATGCTTAAAAAAATTATATATATATTTTTAAATGGAAAATAATATTTGTGATCTCATTTAAACTATTAAAAAGGGAAAAAAATATTCAACGGTGAGGGATTTGCCCCATGGTATAATTCATTTTCATGGGGTCAGTTGTTTTAAAAAAGGAAAAATCCAATTACGTCAGTACTTAATTTATTTGTTTTAATTTATATCTATCTTTCTCCCTATTGAGTCATGAAATTTCTTGAATCCAATAAAACGTCAATTTCATATTCTAGATGGAATATTTGAACAAAAATGTATCCAAATGGCAAGAAGATTCATGCCAACTAAGGAAGCTTCCATTCATACTTCAATTAATGAACAAGACATTTGACATGTCAAATCAAAATTTCCTTCCTAAACCAAGACTAAACTCAATAAAAGAAGAGGACATTTTGTTTTTTTCTCTATTTATGGATGATAAAGAATCAATAATACTATCGATTAGGGTGGCAGAGTTGATGCAACAGATGAGTCGAGCTCGTTGTACTGGATTAGTCTAAGATAATTTACATATTTTTGTATGATTTGCATGTAAATTATTACATGTAGAAGAATATATGTGATGCGTATCTGAGAAATAACGACCATAAATTTTAAATGTTAGCAGAGGTGTGTAGAATTTTTTGAAATAATGTATGTATAATTATGAAAAAATGAATTTAAGATATGAATTTCACCTATTTGACCTTTAGTTTCTTACCACTAAAATTCTTAAAATTGTAAAATTATATGTCCAAAATAATCTTTTTATTAACATTGTTGCGGAAGTGTATTCAAAATTTCAAAATAATGTGTGCACAATTATGAAAAGATGAATTTAAGATATAAATTTAATCGATTTGACATTTAGAATCTTATTATTGAAACCATTAAAATTGTAAAATTAAAGTCCAAATCAATATGATTGAACTAATATATCATCCAATCTGTGACAAAGCTGGTGCAACAGATGAGTCGATCTTATCGTACTGAACTAGTCTAAGATAATTTACATATTTTTATATGATTTGAATATAAATTATTACGTCTAGGCAAATGTATGCGATGTGTATAGCGATGACTTAAATGTTAGTAAAGGTGACAAGTGGGGTTTCTTTAGCCAATTGGATGACGCGACAAAGCTAATTCACACCTTCGATAATATTCGTTTAACTTTTTGTAATCAATTATTTGATAGATGCTTTACTGATTATTTTCTTTAGTTTAGTAAAATATTACTATGAATGTATAATAACGCATTCCAATAAAATTGGCGTGATTTAAATTCAAAAATTAGTTCATATTATGAGTTTTTTTATAAAATCATATAAATAGATGTATCTCAATTCGAGATGGGTAATGGATTCAGCGTATACTATGATAAATTCATCTGAATTTTAATATTTTTTGATGAACATAAATTTATACATACATACAAATTCATAATTTTAAAAATATATTAAGTTCAAGTTAAAAATATTGAATTAAAGATTGAACTCATAAAATTTAAATATTAAATATATTTTTTTTTAATTATAACAACTCAGTTCATTAAACCAACATAAAATATTTTAACATTTATATAAGTTTTAGATTGAATATTTGGAACATGCACCTATAAGATGTGTTGTCTACCTATTAGATAAATCGAGAAAGAAGATATAGACTTTAATATCATGTGAAGAAAACGTAATCTCTATATCCAAATTAACTCAAGTAGTTGCTCAATAATAATTTTAACGATGAGCATAAATTTATATGAGAAATATATTAACGTTATAATATATGCTTATTTTGATTTATTTTTTTTAGTTATTATGATAGTTTTTTTTAAAAAAAAAAATTGGGGATAGAAGAAGCAGGGAGGGGGATTACAATATGGGAATTCGAACTCTTACTAACAAGATGGATGTTCAGGTAGTCAACCAACTGAACTACTAAGATTCTCCAATTATTATGATAGATTATGTGCCATCCTTAAGAAAAAAATTAATCTTTGATTATAATATTTTTTATTAATTTTATATGACTCTTCATTCTTGAATAATTAATGACAAGGGCAAAATTAAAAAAAAAAAAGAATTCTTTCTATATTATTTAAATTGTCAATTATTTAGAACAAGGAGTATAGAGCACATGACAACTAAAAAGAACATAGGGAATAATATTTTTTTCGTTTAAAAAAGAATGACCTCGCTTAATCTGTCAAAAAATTTAGAAAAATAAATAATATTTTTTTAATTTATTGTTTAAATTTATGTAATATTAAATGAAAATTAAAGCTAAAATGAAGAATTTTTTTTTTGACACAGATTAAAATAAAATAGAAAGTATGTTATTTTTATTTTTAAACGAGAGGGAATATGTATTAAAATATTCTAACATATCATGAGATTATAATAGTTCTAACTGTGGAGTCGTTACCTTTTGAAGGTGTTTTTTTTTTTTCCTAAAAATAAAAAAAGGAGTTGGGGGATTTTTTTAATTTTGACACTACATGGCTGACGTTTTGTATGAACAAATATCTTAGGCCTCAAAATTTTAAAAAAAATATATATACACACAATCATCATGCAACAGGATAGCATGTAACACTAAGGCAACAAATAATTGTAATTATTAATTTCAATGATTATAAAAATTAGTTTGCCAACAAAAGAAAAATATTATTTTAAAAGGGCAGCCGAGTTGACGGAGTCAATGGTCAAAATGAGGCGTTAACTCCACTAACAGATCGGGATAAGCACTTTTTGTTCATTTTATTTATTTATTTTAATATATATAAAAAAAGATATATTTTATTTTTCAATATCAATTATTCATTTAAATCATTTCAACTCCATCAAATACTCCCCTGTGCATTTATATTATCATGTTGTTCTTTTCAAAAATCAATTTAATTAATTTTTAAAATTAATTTAATATTTTAAAATAAAATTTAGATTTTTCTAATTTATAAGAATTGTACTACTGATTGTAATTTTTTTATATCAATATAATAAAAAAAATGTATCTTAAAATATTAATCAAAGGCATATAATTTAACTTTAAAAATAAAAATTATACCACTAAAGTGGGACGACGGAGGGAGTATTATACAACAATTATATAAATATCATTGGTAAAATATGTATTTTATTTATTTATGAGAAAATTATGCGGATAAGTAAACATATACTAGTTAATTAGCTAACATAGCTATAATTTGAATTAATTACGACTCGCGGCAAACATCTAGTTATAATTACAGTTTGAGTTTTATATAATTCGCGTAATTTATACAAACGATGTGTGCGATTGTATAAAAGTTGTGCGTGAATCAAATTGTATAGCAAAATATATAAACAGTGTGAATTGTATAATGAATTATACAAACGCTGTGCATGAATTGTGTAGTGAAATATACAAATGTTATACAAAAAATGTAAATTGTATAGAGAATTATACAAATATAAACGTTGTTATAACTATAATTACGAAGTGTAATTATCTAAATTATAATAATGAAATATAATTAAGATATTTTTAAATATCTGTATGCGAAAATTCCTCCGAATAAGTTAAAGTGATTAAAAATGTATTTTTGAAAGAGCTTGTTTGAAAATTGAGTAAAATTGGGATTTTGGAATATATAGAGACTGGTCTTGGCCGCCTAGGGCGGCTTATTCAACGTGACCACGACCTTTTTTCCCATATCTTTTCCTCGTAGACATGTAATTAACGTGTTTGAATGATAATAATTTTAAAATAATTTTAAAGTGAAATGAATGAAACAATTTATTCTAAAAATAGTGATCTCGAGTTTGAGTTTGAGGGTTAGGGATTGAAAAATAAAATAGATGATAAAAATAGCGATTTATTTACTCTGGTCATCAAGATTTAGTTATTAAATTTTGATTTGGCAGATATATCCCTATTTATTAATAAGTTCCTAACATATTTACTCATTATATTTTTAAAAATATTAAATTAATTATAGTAAATTGAGGATATAATTGAAAAAAATTGTCAAAGTGTGAAAATGGCATCAAGTAGCCATCTTTAGAATCGTTGTTTTGGTCAGCATCGCACCAATCGTATTCGGACAATGAAGCTTATATTTATTCACACATCGGATCATCCTATAATGTCTTGAATCTTTTGCTCTCATAACATAAAAGGTGGCCGTTCATTCGTGAAGGCCCAGAAATCTGCTGAACATTTCAGCGACAAAATTTGATACTCGTATCCAGCTGAATTTAAATTTTAGTGCTCCCCTAACATAAAGAAGGCGGGGAGGGGGGGGGGGACAGAACTTTAAGATCAGGCTAAGAATAATTATTCGGAGACAGAACTTTAAAATCAGGTTAACAATAATTCTTCTTTTCCACTTCTTCAAACTTCAATACAATGTGTTATGAAATTCAGTTCTTAAGTTTAGTTTTTCAATCCAAAACTTCACGATACTACGTTCTTAAATTAAGTTTATTTGATGTCTTCAAATTCAATTTTTCTAATTCAAACTTTAAGAATGTTATGTGTTTAAATTTGAGAATCATGCTGGATTGTGAAATGAAAATTATCATAGACATGGATTTAAAAAAGATAAAAAAAAAAAAAAAGTAAGATAAGCTAAATGGAGAAGAAGAGGAGAAATCCAATGTGTTTGGTACGAAGGAAAACTTTTTTCTAAAAAATATTTTTAATTTTTTCATATTTAATTAATTTAAATATTTTCAAAATCAACTTGTTTTATTGATTAAAAAATCTTAAATAACAATCCAAAAATGTTGGTTGATCTGATTTTAAATAATTTGCAAATCCTGTTTAAAAATCTTAAATTAAAAAAATCCAAAAATGTTTGCTACTAGTGGACTTTATCCTTATCAACTAAGACCCTTATTAACTATTTGGAGGAAATCTTTGGGACTATGTTTCTAGGAAATAATTGTAATTTGTAAAGGTCTTGTGAACTTTTTTTTTTTTTAATGAAAGAATGTGATTTTATTCATAAACAATGTGTGTTGATCTGTTTTCTTCTTAATTCTTTTATGAAAGAATATAATTTTATTCATAAACAATGTGTGTACTGATCTGTTTTCTCCTTAATTCTTTTCTTCTGAGATTTCTCCATGATTCAAAAGTCATTAATGACGTATTGCTTGAAAGTAGGATGATTTTGACCTCCTTAAACCCTATTTTATTCTCTTTATGAATATCTTCATAATTTATAAAATAAATCATCTTAAAAAATAAACTATTAGAAATAAACAAAAATATGTTACTATAATCTAAAAACGCTTAAAAAAAGACTGGTGTCACATATGATATGGACCAAAATGATAACTGTTTGTGATGGATAAATTGAATAACATTTCAGATTATGAAATCTATTAATGGGTCCTACATAATGTTTTTGACTGTGACTTGAGTCCTAGATAACGAATTAAGATTTTCATGGGTCCAATAAATTATTTCCTCCATTTCAATTTATATGTCACAAAATATACAAATAAAATTCAAATTTTTAAATATTTATATAATTATAAATTATCTCATTAAATATAAAACGGGAAAATTGTAAAGTTGAATGCAGAGGCCTATGCTAAAATAAAGTTAGGATTTTGAAGTGTCAAAGAGGAAAAGTTTTTGGAGTAGTTTTAAAGTCCCAATCCTAAGTACGTAGGATTTACTTTAGTCTTGCTTCTTCTAAACATCATAAAGCTACTTTATGATCAGCCCTATGTTCATTTTTAATTGTTATTATTTTATTTTTCGAGATTAAATTATGAATTTTGATCAATAAGAACATTTAACAACGCTTTGCTGCAGGTTGACCTCTAGCGAAATTATCATTCATATGTTTTAAGATGTATTATTTTCATCATATTAGTATGAAAAAATTCGCAACTTATAACATTTTTCATATAGTTTTCAATCATTCTGGTTTTAGATTTTACATATTAATTTAGCTTTAAATTTTAATCAAGTTAACTTCAAAAAATGAAATAGTAAGAAGTAAAAATGAACAGAGGATTTTTCAATATGAATTTGAATTATTCTGCCCTCAAAATAAATACGAAAAGTTAATAATCGAAAAATCATAAACAAAAATAAAATAGTACTAGTAATGTATAAATGCATTGGCAAATCTATACAATTATGCGTTTGTTAGATGCTATGATTCCTAGTTTGAATTCTATATATTTGGTGACAAAAACAAGTATAAATAACCTTAATAATCTTTGACATTTAAATTTTGAATTTGACAAAAAAGATATTAAAGAAAAGACGATTAACTGTCCTATGACTGCGAGGTTTATTTTATTTTAATTTTTAGAAAAAAGTCAATTTTAAATGTTGTTGAAAATTGTTAGGCATGCACTTAACTTTGAATTAGTTAGCTAATGCGTTTATCCTCTTTTTTGTTATAAATTTAATTTAGTTGACTAATGTATGGACTAATGAAGGTATGTACATATATATATGGATAGAGGGAAAAAATAAAAAAATACGTAAATCGTACATCTCTTATATGTTACAAGAGTATATTATTTTCCAACTGCATATATAGACGTTATTATAATCCTTGTCAATTTTGAATTGGCTAAGAGTAAACGTCTAATATAAGTCTGCTTGTCATTGATTTGGAAAAGATTTTGTGATAGCATTAACTCAAGTTATACATTTGACTAAATTATTTTAGAGGTATTTTTATTAGTGGTTATATTTGATGAATATTATCAAAAATGTTTTAAAGTGTTCAACTAAAAAAACACCTAGAAAGTAAAACTAATTATTTTTGTTATGGACTTGTTTATTAATTTAGTACTACAAAGAAAAAATACAAGTAAAAAGAGTAATGTTTTGTCTTATTAATCCTAATTTTTTGACCAAACAAATATATTTTTAAAAATAAGTTTATTTTCAACGAGTTGACAAAACAAGCAAATATGACAAAATCCCTTATTCCCATTCTTTTCTGTTAATGCAGTCCTAATTTCATATTGAGATAGATGCACTATTTTCAAGCAATGACCTAATCAAAGAAGAAAAAAAACAAGATGTTGAAAATTAAGCTTGTAATGGGAGGCCACTTGGCCATCTAGAGAAAAAAAAACACTTATAATATGCGAGATGGGATCAACAAGGATATTTTATGAAATAATTGTAACTCACGTTTCATATATGGTAGCAATTGTATTATTTTTGTTTAAAAAAAAAGACGAAGTAGTAAAATAATCCGAAAGTAGCTAATATGTCTCAAATCAAATATAGAATAAAATTAACCTCAAATTTTATACTAAAATTATTATCCTTATTCCATATATCAAACGACGTAATTTTCTCAACTTCCCACTTCATTAACACGTCTTCCAATTGCCAAATATTCAAAAAGAACAAGACATAGGACAATAAGTAGCAAAACAATATCCACAATTGCATACTATTTCAAAGACGATTATTTAAATACTCGAATCTAAAACTTCTAATTATAAATAAAAAGGTATTTACCGCAGTGCAATTTTTGCAGGTCATGATTTAGTTGTCAAATGTACTTCTTTCTCAAGATTAACGAAATTTTATTCTAACGTCTACTATATATAAAAGTCGTTAGATTACAGATTTTAGCTTAACTTTGAAATCATATTTGAAGATTATTTCAAACAAGTGTTTGTTTATCAAATTAACCCTTCATTTTAACTTTAAACTTGAAATAGACAATTTAAAGTTTGAAATAAAAGTATCAAGAATTTGTTAAATTTTCACTCACAAAACTTCATTTTCACATTTAAATCCTATTTTAAATTTTTTTTTTTCAAATTTCAACCAACTCATATACAAATGTCTTGGGCCCAATTAATCCTAAAAGAGCCCAAATATGAAGAAAACCCAGTTACTGAAAGCCCAATTACCATTTCCCCTCACCAACCAAGCACATGAGTTTCCTGTGTATGGCTTCTGCTCCATTTCCATTGACCCTTTTCCCTTCAATACTCCAAAGGTAAATGAAAAGAGTTAAAACTTCTGCTCTATTTCCTTGTTGTATTTCTCTGGGGTTTGATTTTCTTTTATATTAATGAATTCTTTGGCCTTTATGTGCAGATACTGAAGCAGTTGATGACTTGAACTGTATTAACAATGTGGTCAGCTTCAAATTTACAGGCTATGTCTTTGAGACCTCGAATCATCCAACCCCACTTCTGCAATGACGTGAGTTTTTCTTTTTTGCCAAATTATTAGTACTTTTTTTTCTAAGTGAATATGGGTAGGTATACAACAAGGGAAAGAGTGACATTTGTTGGCAACAACTAGGTAAGCTTCAATCCCAGTATTTGTAGAACTGTTTAATTGTAACTGAATGAGGTAGGAAAAGGGAACAATTGATTGTTAAGTTGTGTTTTAATATATAGATCTTGATAGTTCAGGCAGGAAAAAGGGAACACTGATAACCTTCACGGTGGGCTTGGGGCTTTCATGTTGGAGGTCTCAGGTTCAAAACTTTTGCCAACGAAAGTAAGGGATTTGATTTATGGGTCAAGCTCGTCGCACCGGGCTTGCCCAGTGTGGGTTACGTGGGGTTTGCCCTGCGCACACCCAAAGGGTAGCAACTGCGGATTTCCCTTGTCATTAGATAAAAGGGAACACTGATAGTTTGGGGTGTGACATTTGCGAAATAAATGATAGTTAAGTGTATTTTTGACCAATAACTTAATTTTTTTCCAGCATAAACTTAATAAATTGAATAAAAATATTCTTAAGTGTAACTAAGTTAAGCATACCAAAATGGGTAAACCTTAATTTCAACTAGTTTATATCCTTTATATGGATGTTAGGCCTTTGTATTTTTATATCTTTTTAATTTAAGTGTACTTGTATTGTGAGTGATTTTAGCTTTTGTTTTTAAGTAAACTTACTTGTTCTATCTTGTTCCTCTTTTAGTATTTTCAAGATCATTGTTTCACACCTTTGTATGGGCACATTTGGAGGTTTTCATTGGACATGACTAAATCATCTCAAGCAACCTTCTCTTGTTTTATCCTAATTGTGATAAATCCTTGAATATTGATACGATGGGTTCATATGGCCGACCACCAGTAATTTTGGGAGTAAAGTTTAGTTCATTGATTAAAGGATTCATACATCCTACAATTTTTGGTTTCTAAAGTTAATGGTTTAGCATTTAGCATTGTATAACCAACAACTGGTATTGAATTCTGTTTTTGTTAATAACATTGATGTCAAATTTGTTTGTAATAGTAGTAGTGAGTAATATCTTATATTATGCAATGCTAAAGGAAAAGGTTGGTATCTCATTTTCATAATCTTATCATAGTGTGTGAAACATGTTCTTAGATTTATTGTTACAACTGGTATTGACTTTTTCTTATCCTCTTCTTTTGGTGATCTTGTTTTTTTTTTTTTTTTCCATTTCCTTCAAACCACCAGTTTCAGTTCCTTTTTTCGTATTTAACTAGGTAGAAGATGGATAAGTATGCAACGCTTTATTACTAGTCAAATGAATAAATTTTACAGGAAAGGGAAGAGAAGGAAAAGATCAGGGCATTCAGCTGGAAAATGTGATTGTTGAAATAGCAAGGAGTGGTATTTGGAAATAAATGAATTAAGGTGCTTGCAAGCTGGCCTGAATATTACAGTTATAAAATAAATGAATTAAGCTAGAATTGTGGTGGCATGTAGAGGTGGTGGTCTTTAAGGTGTGTGTGGTACATATGCTGCCAGTTGGCTGAAAGCTGATTTAGGTCCTAAATGTCAAGGCCCGCAGCAAGGAATATAATTTTTGATTTAACAGGAAGTGTTCCTTGGTAGATTTTTAAAGAATGTCTTCATTCCTGTAACGAAGTTGTTTGGTCTATCTTCAGCTACCTGTTACTGTAACTGTTTCTCTTCCTATGCTTCTTCAGTCTTACCACTGTTGCCATATTCTGTGAACGACTTCGGTATCTTTTTATCTTCCGTTTTTGCTGCTACTTTCTACGTACACTCTTAAGCCTAAAATTTTCTATTACTAGTGTAGTGATTATACAGAACCAACTCCTAAACCTCTTTTTTTTTTCCTTTCTGAAACTGGGTAACTTTGTATATGTATGCTAGAATCATCTTACAAGAGTTGTAGTACCTCCCATATTTAAAAAGCACTACCTACATCTATCATGATTCTAAAACATCAATAATAGAGATAGATTCATTAGAAAGTAACTGGTTACACCAAAGACACAGGTGGTAAGAGGCAATTAAGCTTAATTTGTTACATACTATTCTCTATGCTCTCAAAATACCTTGAATTCCTCTCCTTCCATATTGTCCACCCAATGCTCGCTGGGACTGAGTGGAGGCCACCAATGAGACTCCTTTAAACTGTGCGAGATATACTGTCACAGGTCACTCCCACAGTTTCATGCAAAGCTGATCAACTCTCGATCTTGGCCAATATATGTCACTCCCGTGGTTAGCATTAATTACTGGCTTGAGTGCCTAGCTGTTCTCATGAGTCTATATTTGTGTTTGATTTGCCTGCAGACAACCAAAAGCTTAAGCTTGGGGAAGTTGATAAGTCGGCATTTTGCCAACTTATCTTTAATGCTAAATTCATGGCCCATTTGTGTGGTTAATTGACTAACAGTAATTAATTCTTCCCCCGTTCCATTTTATGTGGCACCTTTTGACTTGGCAGGGTGTTTTAAGGAAAAAAGGAAGACTTTTAAAACTTGTGGTCTAAAATCACTTTTAGATATTTGTATGGCCGAGAATCATTTCATTAGAGGAATTTTAAAATTAAATTATTTCCAATTAAAGTAAGCTGACATTCTTTTCGGGACTGACCAAAAGGAAAGGGTGCCACATAAAATGGGACGGAGGGAGTAGGTTATGAAAGCTATGAAATTATTCGATAGAAAGAAGTCGGCAAAAATGCCGACTTATCAGTTGTGTGAGACACATAATAAAGTTATTCTGAGTCAATATATATTTTAGTGGTTTGAAAGGGCAAAGGAATTCCCTTTTCTCGAATTCTAGGAGCATATGCATTTAAATTTTCTGAAAGTATGAAAGAAAGTAAAAGGAAAGAAAACTGGAAGTGTTTAAAGTTATGTCGAATTCTGTAACCTAAGAGGCCTCAATCTATTTATTACTATTGTTCTGCTCCTATTTAATTTATCCGGTGAAGCAAATATGTTACTTACAAATCGCATTATGTGTACACTTTCTAGCTGCATTTCACCTTTATTCTACAACTTCAAATGCAGGGCTGCACTAAGTTCAGACAGCACATCAACATTACCTTGGATAAAAACAAAGGAAACGACATCCAGCCACTGTATATTCTAATTCAAGAGTTACTGCTACTTTCTATCTTTTCCACTGAGTTCATTCTATACCTTGCGGCATATCCACCAAGTCGAGATCGACCACTGCCTTACTTCACATCTCCATATGCAGTGTTGTGCAGTTTTAGCTGACACAAATAAGAGACTTTCTGCCAATTTTCTTGGAAACCGTGCTTTTGATTCAAAATCTAGAACTTTCAGTAAGTTCTTCTTGCTTGGTTCCAAGATATCTTTAGAACTATGATATCTCTCTTTTAGGATGTGTAAATGTAGTTGAATAACGTAAGATTGTTGAGTTTATCAGATATGCCCTATATATCCCATCATTTGTTATCCTGCTAATTAACTTGGAAGCGAGGAATATATATTGAAGATCTATATAACTAACTCCAACTAGTTAGGGGTTGCAGCATAGCTGATGTTGTTAATATTCTTGGGACTACTAGAATGGTACTATTAGCTGATGTGTTGGCATTTTCTGTTACTTGGACTTCAATAAAATCGAGGATGGCATTATGGGAAGAAAAAAAGCAACATCTAGCATTCGACCTAATTCTGTTGCTTCGACCTTCATAACATCTTACAGTTGTAAAATCTCCCTAAGAAACGTATGCTTTGAGAAAGCAGTTTTTATTTACTCCTAGTGAACAGATACCTAAATTCTTGTCTTTTGTCCTCCATATTTAGCAGTGTCAGGCTGTGGAGAAGTCTTGATATATGTACTGTATGTAGAATGTCAGGGTTAACAGTCATTTATTTCTTTCCTCTTTAATCTCTAGTTTTCTATTTGGGTTATACATTAGATTTCTTCTCTCTTAAGCTACTACAAAATGGTCTGATTGTGTATTTATCCAGAACAGCACCTTTCAAACAAGCATCCCATTCGCTATTGCTGGGACGATGTCAAGTCACAAATGAAGATTCAGGAGGAACATTGAGCGGTGAAAGCATCTTGCAAAATGAAGAAACCTTGGCTCGAGATTTAAAGACTGCTATTAAAGAGGAGAACTATGCCCAAGCAGCAAAAATCAGGGATAACCTCCGCCTTCTCCAGGAGAATAGTAAGGCATCTGTACTAGCAGCAAATGCTCGATTTTACAATGCTTTCAAGACTGGAGATTTAGCCGCTATGCAGGCCCTCTGGTCAAGGGGTGAGAATACATGCATCGTGCACCCTGGGGTGAGTGGCATATCAGGCTATGATCTTGTCATGGGAAGCTGGGAATTTGTATGGGCAGAATATGATTTCCCACTTGATATAGAGATCAGAGATGTCCAGGTTCATGTTAGAGGTGATCTCGGGTACGTTACGTGCGTTGAAATGGTCAAGACAAAGGGTAGCAGCTGGGGAAAACAGTTTGCTACTAATGTGTTTGAGAAGGTTGATGGACAGTGGTTCATATGTATTCACCATGCCTCCTATATTGACTTGTAAATTGTGAACGAGAGACCTGTTTTAGAGGGAGCGATAATCGTATATTATTATAGGTTTTGTAACCTATTATATAACAAGTCGTATGATAAGCATGATTAGATTAATAGCATGTTTAATCAAGCTCCTGAAACCAGCTTATTAGACAAGTGTTATGGCTAATTCATTAGTGCTTTGCAGAGTAACATTTAGTGTTGTGGCTAAATCATTTTAGGATTGTTTATATTAGTAGTTTGTGTTTAATCAATATTTGTTTTGCCAAATTACATTTGAGATGAGGGTCTGATAGTGGTAAGATCTGCATACAATCACCCTCCCCAAACCTCACTTGCGGGATTATCTTATGGCTAATTCATTGGTGAGTCAAATATGTATTAGATTGATCCAGATAAATGTATAGATATAAATCTTAGTTTAATGAATTATGGAAACCTGAATAACCATCAACATTACCTTGGATAAAAACAAAGGAAACGACATCCAGCCACTGTATATTCTAATTCAAGAGTTACTGCTACTTTCTATCTTTTCCACTGAGTTCATTCTATACCTTGCGGCATGACATTATTTCCTAAACATTATTTACAGCTGATCAAGGACGTACAAAATGAGAGGTACATGTGATGCTCAAGAAGCTAAAACAGTCTCAGATTCTTGCTTCATCAGTTTCCTAGATCCTTCCAACAGGTGAAGGGGGTGGAGATGACACATATCTTTGAGGGGCTTGTCCTTGGACTGCGGTTGAAGCCTTCATCTCCCTCGTGGCATCTGAAGAAGCCTTCTGTCCAATTTCAAAGAGGTCAGCTAGTTTATGACTAGTCAGGGCAGATACACAGATGGAGAATGCCTCTAACAAAGGAATCGACGAATCCAATTCAACAGAGTAAAGTCCATTCTTGAGTGGTGCCATACTGAAGATAGGCTTACTCCTCCCAGGCTTACTCCTCCGATCTCCTCCCTGTGAAGAAGCATTGGTAACCAAATATTATTGACTTATCAAGAGAAGTAGCAAGCAAAGCGAAAAAAACGTTTGACGCAAACAGGTACCTGAATCAAAAGGTTTAGAAAATCTTGGCTCCTGCAATTCTTATCCTGTTCAAGTATTTTTAGCTTGCAACCGACATCCCACCCTCCACAATCACATAATCCACCAGATCTCCATCGTTCGAGCAATGAAGAAGGAGTTCCATCACTTGGCAAGCTATGTGTACCACCAGGAAGAATAACTACAACATCACTGTATGTTTCACAGGTCTCTCCAGGTAATTGCTGCATACCTTCTTGTTTACATTGACTTGAGTTCATAACCACAATGGCGGCAAGCTCTTTCTTTTGACAAGAATCAGGGACTTGCTTCTCCATCTGTCCACAATCAATGCTATACAAGACAGATTCCCTTTGCACATATATGCTTTTCTGGTCATGTACACTCGAGTTTTGAACTTCAGAACAAGAAATCTCCATCTGACCAATAACTTTATAACCAAAGCCAGCACTTTTCTCTTTTGGTCCATGGCTTATCCAACTCCCACTCCTCCTTTTAATTTCATGGACTGCATAGAAAGCATAAACCAAGCTACTTCCCCCCTTCCCAGATGTTGGTAATTTCTTGACAGCTGCAGCAAGAATGCCACCATCATCGTCAACCACAAGTTTAAAAAATGGAACTCCATCCTTAAGTGAAAGCTGCAGAAGAGCCTGAAGAGTTGAGGGGTGATGCTTTTTCACATGAACATATTTGCTGTGGTTAATGCGCAAAGTATTGCCATTTGAGTTTCCATTAGAAGGAGGAAATGTCTCAGCTAAATGAACGCCCTTAGGCTTCAGCAATGGATCTAGGAGTCTTCTCAAAGGAGATCTACCTCTGACACCAACATTTGGCTTCTCCCCGTTACTGAGATCTGTACTGGAAGAAGCTCCTGCTGGGCCAGACTTGGGGATGCTATTTGCACTAATCAGTGGTGGAGCAGCCGAGGTCTCCTTAAAACTGAAACTTCTGCTCATTCGACTTAGACTGAAGCTAAACCTCTTATTAGGGGATGGATGTCTTCCCTTCATCACTACCTGCTCTGCAGTGTCCAAATCTGCTCTCTGCAAAGTCTCAGCTGGGACTCCCAATTCTACATCAGATTTATTGTGTTTCCGACATTTGACATCAAATGATGAGAGACTAATTATCCTCTCATTTTGACATGGGGATGAGCATAAATCTTTTACGCCCCGAGCAGTGGACAACTGGCGTTGCTTCACATGAGACTCAGTATTTGTTGCAGAGCTCACAGGCAGAGGACATGAATGTGGAACAGCAAGCAGTTCACTAGAGAATGATTCCTGAGAAGAACAATCAGAAAATCCCGTCCTCATTGCATCAGCTGGTTGCTCATCAAAAGATGTTCTCAATTCTGAGAACTGAGAGGCCTCTGTACTTGTTTTTGAACGATGTTTTGGGACCAAGAGCACAATATTCTTGGGTTCAGCAGCATAATTTTTGGAACTAAGGTTGTCTTCATTGTTCAATTTGATCTCACTTTTACAATCTTGAACACCATTTGTATGACTACAAGGAACGCTGGCATTCTTAATCGGTACCCATGGCAAATCTTCTTCATCTGGTCTCATCTTTTGAAAAGAATCATGGTTCATGTATTTGCCAATATTTAGTTCGGAATTGAGCCTGCGAGGTGGTGTCTCCTTCCTAAGGTGTTGTTTCTGCTTACCATGCTTTGTGGGGATAGTTTGCATATTGTGGGTCTGCATCATAACCTCTGATTGGGATTGCTGGACAGGTTCTGCAAGCTTTTGTTCACGAGACAGAACACTAGGTACTGGCATTTGCTTTCTCTGAGAAGACATGCCATAAGCTTTGGGAGGCCTTACAGCAACAAATGAAGAACTGCCTGACAATGTTTTACGATGAAAGCTTGCAGGCATACGTTCATTATACTTCCATTTCTCCAGACGCTCCCAATCAAGGACCCCAAAATTCAAAGCCTTTCCTTGAATACTTTTTCCCTTTTCCGCATGTTGCAAATAACCTGGCAAATTGGACATGTACTTGACAAGCTCATCATCTTTATTTTTCTGACTCCCTAACCACTGGTTCTGGTGATCACGAGAGGAGGCCAATTGTGAAACATTCGGATTGACCGTATTGCTCAAGTCATGATGCCTACTAATGTATGGTTTATCTTCTGTGCTTTCAACTTTGTACTTGTCTCTGAGCTTTGAACTTTCGTTTGCTAGGGATGACTTGGTCTCTTTTGCAGCACTGGAGCTTTCATGATGACGTCTAGTTTCAAGTCTGTGCCCCATTTTCAACTATAAATGGTATACAATCTGATATCCTCCCTTACATTCTTTACTGCAAAGGGAAAAAGAGTTCTTAGTAATATTCGAAAGACATCAAACAAAAATCACATCAGAGAATGATATTCCCAACAACAAGGACTTCTATAGAAGACAATTGCACAAAAAAGTGGGAAGGATTAAGCAGACTATTAAAACAAGAACTCCTAGACAAAATATCTATTTGTACTTCTTGAACCTATATGAAATCATTCAGGCCTAAGAGAACAACAGACTCCAAGTGAGTCGGATGTTTGACAGAAAATGGTAGAGCTTTATCTAGACCAAAAGCATTGTACCAAGTATGCAGATTAATGACCAATGTACTAAAATGCTTCAAAGCAGTGCTCAATGTCTTTCTAGCAGCAAGCAGTCAATAATTCAGCTTCTTCAAAATATGGCAAATTTGCCAAATGTATGAGTATACCACTAGCAAATCATTGTAAGCAGATTGCCAAAGACTAGAGGGGAAAGTAAAAGGGCAGTTCCTGCTATGGGCCAGACCAAAAGGCTACATTATACGCAGCAACTTTACTAGTTACATCAGTTCCATGTTCACAAGGCATGACTAGAACCTAAAGTAAACAGGACAACTGATGGATTTGTGGAAGTACTAAGAGAAATCGAGCAAGTGCAAAGTT
>DF357709.1:123514-136951 GCA_000787875.1 Solanum virginianum | reverse complement strand
TGGTCGCGCTGGTTCGTAGCTGGACTGATTCACGTCGTCTGGATGTGTTCGTCTGGTTCGCCAGACGTTTGGTTTCGTCTAGTTCGTCGGTCGTCTGGATCGGCGGGAGTTCGTCTGGTTCGCCGGACGTCTGGTCGAACTAGTTGCGCCGTTGTCTGGTTCACAGCCGGACTGGTTGCGCCGTCATCTGGTCTGGTCGGCAGTTCACCAGATGATGGATCTGGTCGCCGGTCGCCAGTAACTCCTGCGTTGAAGTTATTTTACGTGCAAAGTTTGCCTCAAACGGCGTGCTCTGATACCATGCTAAAACCCACAAATAGGGTTGGAATTTTTTCCGTTTATTATGAACAAATAAAAGCATATTTATACAAGAGTGAGATGGTCTAAAATAGAAAAGAAAATATACAGCTACCATAACCTACAGCTACCATATTACCTACAACTACCATATTAGTCTGGGTCTGGTTACCATATATGAAGCTTAACACAAATCTCTATAGTTTTAGTACCCGACGGGCTTATGTGGGTTTGTTTGGATTTTTATTTTAAATTGTGCATGAATGTACTTTCTGGGATTATGGAGGCCCAATTAGGTGTAGTTCACTGTAGTTTTTTCTAGCTTAGTTCCTTCTATTACCGTGTGCACTACTTACTTACTTTATCATATATTTACTTATCTTATATTTTTGCTATTAACCTTTGTTCTGACTTACTCATTTTTTTAATATTGTCTTTAGTTTTCCTACTCAATCAGCCTATATTACCTACAAGGTATCTATATCTTTGTACTCATACTACATTCTATATCTATTTTTGTGATGCAGTTTCGAGCACCAGTTACCAATATTGATTCCTCGAGCCTACAACAGTCAGATTCAAATACAAGTGTGAGCTCATGGTGTTTGGATCATTACCGTCCCCTTTGTACTTGTGACCTGCTTTTTGTTATTTTGAGACTAGCTTATTGTGTGTGTATATATTTTGTTCCACTAGTATCTATGTTGTATCAGCTCTGTATTTGTGCTTTCTAGGTTCTGGGAGGGATCATTGTTAATTTGTTTATATTTTAGTTTGTTCTATTCATTTACTCTGTTGACCTTCAAACTGTTTGATTCCTATTAAGTTTCTACCCATAAATCCATTACTAGAAGTTTCGTATTATGGATTGACTTATCTATCGATGGTATAGTATAACCATGTGCTGAAAGATGAAGTATGATCATATTAATGACCGTAAAATATAGAAAATTGTCAAATCAATTAGTCTCCTTTCTTATATATATAGAGAGAGAGAGGGGGAACTAGGAAATAGGATAATGGAGGATTTGATATATATTACATATGGGTAAGAAAGTGATATCACTTATATATGGAAACAACTTTATATGTAATGAATTTTAAATCTAAGCCATGCTAAATTTGTAAATTTTAAAATTGCATATCCCACTTTTTTCCATTTTTGCTTGTGTATCTATAATTATTTGTTTGTATCAAAATTCATGTATAGCTAGATTTATTGCTTCTTCTTTTTTTCAGGTTAAATTTGGGCTCTGAATTTTAAATGTTTTTTCATTTGTTATATTTTTTTAAATGAATAAATATTCATATTAAGATAGGAAGAGATTCGTCAAGACTATACGAGAAGAGAAAGACTTAAATCGATTGAAATGAAAATAATCAGATTGCTTTCATACCTTATCTCAAAAATAATTATTTATTTGTATCAAAAATTATATATAGTTAGATTTATTACTTTTTCAGATCTAATTGAGCTCCAAATTTTATTTAAACTTTGAATGTTTTGTCATTTATAATATTTTCTAAATGGATAAATGTTCATATTAAGATAATTCATACTGTATCTTAGTTATAGCCTTTTCTTAATTATTGATCAATAAATAAAAAATATATTTGTACTTTGATTATATATTAGAAGTTATGTTATTCAAAGATGAGGGTATCCTTTTTAGTTCACTATTATTATTGTGCTTTTGAATTTCTTTATTAAAATTTTTAGATTACGTCACTTACGTTGAACAAATGGTGTGGAGCGTGAAATTGTGATCAGAAAAACAAAAGCAAATTAAGAAATTAATTAACCCAAAAAATGTTCTTTTATCTCACATCACTCTTTATGCATATTTTATAGCAAAACTAGTTTGATTAATTTTTTTACTTATTGTACAATTTTGCAAGTAATTTCTAAACAATTTTTTGAGTTATTTTTAGATTGTGATAAAAAAAAAACTTTAGAGATGAAAAATATAATATACTCTCTCTCACTCAATTCTAATTAGCCTTTAAATGCAAGGGAGAAGAAAAATATTTGTACTTAAGTAAAAACTATTATTTTTAAAATATTTTTATAATCTAAGCAAATAATATGGAAGATGAAAGTGAGGCAGGGATGGAGGCTATAGGGATGGGTGTGAAAACGAGATGTGTCAGAGGATGAAAGAATGAATGTTATTTGTGAAACTTATTTTTCTTGTTTTATTTGTTTGTATTAATGAAGTAACACACTTTCCTCATTTTTAAGAAATTTATTTTCTTACAGAAAATTTTATCCAAGCGAATATAAAAAGATATTTTCTCACGTACCAAACATAACCTAAAAGCAGTATTGAATTTCTTTATCATGTACTGTCTCTCTTAACATATGCTTGTGCATGTTTTTCTCATGTATATATCAACCTTCTTCTATTTCCAATCTTTTTTCTATTTACTTTTAAATATGTATGTCTTTACATTATCTATTCAAGTTTCATATTATTATCTTACTATTCTATATTGACAAAATTAATACAACAACAATAACATACCTAGTGAAATCCCACAAGTGGGATCTGAGGAGGATAAAATGTATGCAAACCTTACCACTACCTCGTAGAAATAGAGATAGAGAAGTTGTTTTTAAAAAACTCTCATCTAAAAGAATCAAGCCCCATAAACAGAAGGTACTAGATACGAAGAAAAGAAAAGAACAAAAAGGATAAAAGAAAGCTGACTAGAAATGAAAAGAAAGTGAAAGTACGTAAATATGATAAAAGTAAATAAATATAAGACAAATAATGACAATATAGAATATATAAAGACTGAATATTTCTACTAACCTATTGTATATTTACTCCTCTAAGTCTATTAATCTTCTATCCTAATATATGATTCCATTTCTTTTTATTTAAGATACTTTTTCGATGAGATAAAACTCAAACATATCAATTAATATCATAAAGTTAAAAGAGTAGACAAAAAAGATAGGATAATGGTTCCCTTCCCCTTTTGTAGGGAGGATGACATCTTCTTGGTTCCAAATGATGTCATTTTACTGGAATGAGAATAAAGGAACGTAAAAGAATAGCGGTCAACTTCTCCTTAGAGAATCCCTTTACTTTATAAGCTTTTATGGAAAAGCTTGCATGGCCAACTTGATGTGACCTACATTTGATTTTGTAGTTCATTACAAATAAATTTTTCATATATAACTACATTTTCTTCTATTTACATTATAAGTGAATATACGAGATCATCCAAGATATACAATAATAAATTACATATTTAGTAAAATCCTATGAGTGAAGTTTGAAAAGAGTAACGTGTATGCAGATCTTATCACTACCTCGTAGAGATAGAGCTATTATTTTCGAAAAAATCTCACCTCAAAAACCAAGCCCCATAAGCAGAAGATAATAGATATGGAAAAAGGGGAAAAGGAAAAAAATTAAGAAAACAACTAATAATAAAAAGCAAATAATAATATATAAATATGATAAAAGTAACAAATATAAAACTGATAATGACTCCACAAGATATAAAGACGCGCAACTAATCGACCAAACATCAACCTACACCCTACTAGCCTACGCAACTTCCACTCTTTTCTATCTAAGATTATATCCTCGACTCCTCGGTGAAATGAAGTTTCATCATATCTTGTCTAATTACCTCCCTCTAATACTTCTTCGATCTACCTCTACCCCTCCGTGTAGCTCCTAACTCCAACCTCTCACAACTCCTAACAGGAGTATCAGTACTTCTTCTTTGCGCGAGTATCAGTACTTCTTCTTTGCGCATGTCCAAGACATACATACACTAATACAAGTGGGTAAAAAAATAGTAGATCAGTACTTCTTGTTTGCGCGAGTATCAGTACTTCTTCTTTGCGCATGTCCAAGACATACATACACTAATACAAGTGGGTAAAAAAATAGTAGTTGTATTTGAGACATAAAACATAAACAAATGAATAAATAATTAAATGAGAGCATTTCAAAAGATCATCACTTTACATACACAATAAAGAAATGGGGTAAATACTGAAATCCAACAATACCATTAATTTTTCTTCAACTTGCAATGGGCCAATATCATTCTAAGACAGCAATGGGGATATATCCTAGACTATATAATATATCATATTTGACATATATGACACATATACACAACCTCCCTTTTACATTTGATGGATTGACATATTTTCTACAATTTACAAAGCTGTGTATAGGATATATATGTGTATATATATATATATTACTATTTGCTTATATTCACTGCAGCTGTACCTTACCCGCCTCGGAGACTGAATTTGCAGCAGCAACAAGAGCTGCCCCAGTGCCTGATCCATCTTCCATCACCTTCAGAATCACGTGAGGCGAAACTTCTTCCCCTAAAATTTCCTTCATCGCTTCATTCAGGTATTCTCTGAATGTGGTGTAACTTGTGTATAAACCACCCTCGATAGCCACAATTGTTCTTCTCATCTGACTTGGCCCCTCACTCTTGAATTTTGCACCGGCTTTGCCCCAACTCCCATCTCTACCGATCTTCTTCAAGATTCCTACAATACCAGCAGCTGCTAGTCTAGCAGCCCTTCGAGTAATCACATCACATACCTTCACTACAAGCTTCCGGACTTTCACTGGCACATCAGGTAACTGAAAATAGGAGACCCCAAGAACAAGACAGTAAGAAACCAAGTAATACGACAAGTAGTGGACAAATATCATATGCCAAAATCATTGAGTTACAATATTTTAGTGTAGCATAGGAAGATAAAAGGGTCTACCTCCAGAACTTCTTCTAGGATTTTGGCTACTTCACTCAAGTCGGGTGAATCATCCTCGTGCATAGCAGCCACCAGCGGTGTCCTGTCATTATATCCAGTTAAACTAATAAGTACTAAATTACAGACATTGCATAGAAATATCCATAGAAAAGAGTGAGAAGATGCAGTTAGATCTCACTTGTATCAATACAAAATACAGTTGGGACAAACAAGAAACTGAAATTGGAAACAAAATTTGAACAGAAAACATGTTGCACCTCAAGACGAAAGGAGTTGCTAATTTTGAAGATGAAGTTCCAAAATCATCTGATTCCTTAAACATTCTAAGGAGCACTCTCCTGACAATGTCTCCCAAATACATTCCTGATATCATTTTCTCAAAGCCCTGCAGCATAATCCTTGAATATGATGCTTGAAATGCGCAATAAGTCACATAAAATACACCGAGTTTCCAAGAAATAGAAACTTTACCTGATCATTTGGGTTTGGGCTAGTAGCATCCAAGTCTATATCATATGAGGTTCTTGGTAAATGGGATGACCAAAAGTTTCCCCATTCCATATTGACCACCTAATTTATAGAAAGTGGAAGACATGTAAGCAAACTTTTATAAAAAGAACTAAGACTTTAAAAATTATGAACATCAGCAAATAAATATACCATGCTTCTGGATGTTGTTAAAAGACCTTGACACTTAATAATTGCATCTGCCCGCTCCAAGTAGCATGCATTAGTGCCAGTCCCAATTATAACCGCAGCAACTGTGTCTTCATCATTATAATGTCCTAGAGCTAGAGTTCCCACAGTGTCGTTTATCTGGGGCATAATGCAGCAACAATAAGCTCCAACACCCATTGCACAAGAGCTAAAACTAATCAAGCCTCAACTAAAATTTGAAGGAAAGAACTATTATATGACGAGGGCAAAAAAATAATAACCACAGTACTGCTCCAACTTATACACAAGGTAAGACATTTATAATCTAGGACAAAACAATGATTTTTCCTGAATGTAGAAATGCCATTGCCCTCACACTAAGGATATTTTATTCATAACCAACTACTTTTCTCCAAATACTGCACAAAAAAAATTAATCATAACATCAAATTCCCCAGAGATCTGAAACTTTCTCTGTAAACCAACTGTTCCTGTGTCTTCTGAACTGAATGATCCAATATCAACCTGGAGTGAACACTCAAAGAAGGCGAGATACTTGATAGTAGGAAAAAAATTTCATTTCTATATATGCCCATTTCTTTGTTTTAATGTTCTACAGAGATTAAAAAAACAATGTTGGCACGTCTATTCTACAGCCTCACTGAAATAAAGTTCTACAATAAACTATCCTACTATAAGGAGAAAATACATGACTAAAAGGTAAAATTCTCATATCATACAGCTCATGTAACACCTAAAAGTAAAAACAAAGGAGCCTTAAAGCATGTAACATGAGCTAGTGGAAGATGGTAAAAATCCAAAAGTAGTCTCACAGAGATGGGCAAGGAAATATGTCTTAGCAGAAGCTGCAGAGAAGCAAGGAACAGGAAAAGGGAAGTGCTCACCAGTGCTGCAACCCGCACATCTAGACCTTTCCTGGACATTGCTAGTTGCAGACATTCAGCAACATCTCTTCCAATCTGCAAATAAAGAAACATGAGAGCAGAAAGAAAGATATATACTAAATTGACAATCCCATATCAATGACCTCAAAAAAAGGGCACGAGTAGGAGGTTCATAAACATGTACCACATATTCACATCACTGATAATTATTTCTCACTTGTAGTTACTCTTGATATAAAGGAAATATTGAGACAGCTCAGGAAATAAAACATGGCTTCTTCAAGTTGTTAGCTTCGCATGGTCAAATAGTACAGTTCTAGTAACACGAGCATTACGAAATTTCCTATCAAAATATTGACAAGCAAACACTGAAAAGGGAAGTGTCACATCCCGCAAGATTGATAATTACGACTTTATTACAAAAGGCAAGTGTCAGACATTTACAAACTTTGAACTGTATAGAATATAAGAGCAAAGACGCCTGTTAACTAACCATATCTGCAATCGCAAATCCTTTTGTCCATTTCATCAAAATGCCAGATGAGACGGAAGATTGCTTAACAGGAAATGAAAATGTGAAGCCAAGTTCTCTCCTCCTAGGTGAAGTCTGCTCCATGACATTGCCTTCCTGTTCGCCAAGTTCTGTCCTCTTAGGTGAAGTCTGCTCCATGACATTACCTTCCTTTTCAATGAAGTCCTTTAGCGATGATGCAATGAAATCAAAGAGATCCTACACATAACAAAAAAGGGTAAAGATTGTTGATCTCTATCAAATCAAATAAAAAAAATTGCTGCTTGCAGGAAGACAACAGAAAAATGAGGAGAACAAACTGAGTCACCTGGCTTGTGCTGGTCATTAGGTGTTGCGGAATGGGTTGGCGTTCAATGTCTTGTCCAAGAATAGCAGACTTTTGGTCTCCTAAGTGGACTCTCAAAACTCTAAAATTAGTACCACCAAGGTCCAAAGCATAATATATTCCCTTCTCGCTCCTAAAATCATAAACCCAAAATTAGTAATTAAACAACAAAAATATGATTACTAGAGATAACTAACAAAGCATCCACTGCAACACAGAGCGAGAAACTCTCCTGTGTTTCAGTAAATCAAGTAAACATTCAACCGGAAAAGCCTCATTCTTTTTATTTGCATTTGATCTTGAAAATATCCATTTTCAAGTTTCTCTTTTAGGAAAAAATAATTAAATCTTTCTCTAATACTGCATTCTCAACTTATAAAAGTACATCTTCCCTTATATGTTAACATCAAAGAAATAAAAATAAGAAAGATAAAAGATATGTCCAACAGAACTGGAAGATAATTCGGTAAGATTCCAATGCCTATTTTTCATTATATATGCTAAGGGCCAATACCAGCATGAAATTCCCAAACAAGACCCCATGCAATCAAAGAGGCTAGATAAGGAAAAAAAAAACAAGCAGGATAAGCATTTTAAGATTGAATTAGTTACTATAGCATTTAAGGCTGTTATGCATTGACTATTATTACTGACCAAAATGAACCTGGTATCTAATACTACCTTTCATCTAATAAAAGATTCTTTGGAGAATCAGAAATAGGCAAATGATATACATATTACAGAGCCATAAATTAGAACCATCTTTGTGGCGAACCTATTGATGCTTGTAATGTGGATTTTTTTTACAGCGAACACATGATTAACAGATTCTTCAGACACTGAGTGATATAATATCCTAAATGATAATATTCTAGATTCTGCATACAGCAGAATTTCAACTTAGCATATTACATAACACATTGAGCAGACTGGTGCTCGACATATCTATCTTAGTAGCGACCCTGGTTAACAGAAGGCATTCAATAAACTGGCAATGGCACATCTGGAACCAAGTGATGTCCGTTTCAGACTACTCAAAACAAAGAAAGCATTCGCAATTTCTTTTTTACTTTCTAAATCAAAAAGCTTTCTTAAAATTTAACAAAGTAACTACTTGAAATTTTTTCGTGTACAACTTAAAGTCATATGAAGTCAAAAAATATCATCTCTGGTCTTATACATTGAAAGAAAATCAGTACCATGGTTAAAAACAACAGTTACATGAAAATACGACCACTTTATGTCATTGAAGGAGCAACATAAAAAAACATTTGCTAGTGACCTAAATTCTATCTGTGATCAAACTAGTTGAACAAAATACGAGTACATTGCAATGTCCCTCATAATTCATGACCCTAAACACATAATACATCCAAAAAAAAGCCAAATACAAACACCCCTAATTAACCATGAAGACAAAAGATCTACTACCATATAACACAAAAGCACAATTTTTCACACAAACCCTCCCTTTCAACCGCAAACACTTGTAACCCCCCACCCAAATCAAGAAAAACTGCCAATGGTTTGCCTACATTACCCCTACCAATACACAATGAGCAAACGCGTGAACTATCACAAGAAAACAAAATAAGCATAAAGAAAGCATCCATACGCGTACGTAAGTGAATGTTAATCAAAATTTTCAAAACGTAACAGTTGAGCAATCAAGCACGAATCAAATGAGGGAAGAGAAAAACATGACATATAACTAAAAAGTTGCTAGTATTTGTAACAGTTATAGTCAAATGAAAACAAAACAATAGCTGAAACTTTAATGCAAATGTATAAGCTTTTACCCATTTGGGAGTTTATCAACATATGTAAGCAACATCTTGAGTTTACTCCCTCCTTCAGAAGCAAGTCCAGCATGCATTTCAACAGCCATGGCATCAACTAGCTGTTTCAATCTGCCAACAGAAGTATCACATGACTCTTCCAATTCTTCCAATACCTGAACCATCTTCCTCCACTTTCTCCTCGTTCTTACCCTCTTACCCACCATTGCTGCTGCTACAACACACGCCGCCATAGCACAACCTACCGCTAACCCAACTCCTAACTTCCCCATACGACACCGTTCAGTTCCTCTGCTTTTCTGTCTTCTTTCTCCCGTTTCGAGAATGAATCAGTCAAACCATTTTTTGGAAATCAAATACGACACCGTTTTATAAACAAAACCCCGTTTTAAAACTCCCTCCTTTTAGTAACAACGTCGTTTAGCTTCCCTCCGAGTTATTAAACGTCGTCGTTTCCTTTTCCCGATGGCCGCATAATAGTACACACTGTTCTAAAAACACGGCGTACTTTCCGGTAATCAACCACCGTGAGCGATGTCATATTAAATTAGTTGAAACGGAAACTGAACTTACTTCTTCCTCCTCCTCCACCGGCGGCTGTGCCGTCCGGCCACAACACGTCGTCGGTGTATTGATGTGTGGCCAGAAACAAATACCGAAGTTTGATAAAAGTGAAAAATTGTTACAGAGATTATTTTCCGGTGACCTTTTCCTCCGGCGACGCGACGGATATTGTCTCCGGCGAAGACCAGTAATACTCTAGAGAGAGAAAGGGCGGTGGTGTTGCGCTTTTGTACTGGGAGTGTGTATTTTGTGAAAGCGAACGTCTTGTATTTATAGGCGAAACTTAAAAGACCATTTTGCCCTTGATGAATTTCTGAATGACGGATTTGTACAGTTTCACTTTTGTAAAAGATGAGATTTTTATTTTGACTGTTTTCAATAAATGGGAAAAAATATTTAACAGAATTTGGAATTTTGTGAGAAAATAGGGCACTGGATTGAGGCATAATTACGGTTATTGCCATTTATTTTTGACTGTTTTTAAGAATATTGTAATTATGATTATTAACCTTAATTTTTTAAAAGTATTTGTTTCATTATAAAATTTGACTAGTTTTGATAGGGACTTTAGCTTTTCCTCTTAATAGTGGACTACTATTTTGACTTGTTTGATTTTGACATTAGTATAATTAAATCTAAACTTGTGAATAATTAATATTTTTGTTCATATTTATATTTTGGATTATATAAAAGTAATTATTTTATAATATTTTAATTTTTAATTTTTGTACTACTTTTGATACTTTATATAGACTTTTGCTAAGTTTTTACTCTTTTTGAAATAACTAGTTTAGTGTACGTGTTTTACACGTGTATATTATTTAGCTCTTTTTAAAATAACTAGTTTAGTGTACGTGTTTTGCACGTGTATACTATCTTAATTAAAATAACTAGTTTAGTGTACATATTTTACATGTATATTCCCATTTTCTCATGTTTGATTGGTTTAACTGTTTTGAAAAATGTTTTTCAAATCAACTCATTTTTCTCAAATTTAAAAAAAATAATTTCAACATTTTTCATGGAAAATATTTTCTTCCGGACCAAACACACCCTTAAACCTTATTTGACCAATTTATTTTAGATTATTATTCATTTAATATAATTAAATCTAGACCTTGTGAATAATTAATATTTTTGTTCATATTTATGTTTTGGATAATATAAGAGTAATTACTTTATACTATTTTAATTTTTATACGTTATATACACTTTTGACAAGTTTTTACTCTTTTTGAAATAACTAGTATAGTGTACGTACTTTGCACGTATATACAGTGTTAGTTAATAAATAAAAAATATATAAAAATAAATAATAACTTCATTTTTATACTATGTTTTTATACATTATATAAATTTTGCTAAGTTTTTACTCTTTTTGAAAAAACTAGTTTAGTGTGCATGTATACTATCTCAATTAATAAAAATATATAAAAATAAATAGTATTCTAGTACTTATGTTTTGGATAATAAAATTAATTTCTTTATAGTATTTCAATTTTTTTCACTTTTATACTATATTTTATATGTTATATGGACTTTTGTTGAGTTTTTATAGTCGAAAAGAAAATGACTAAATTTTTTCACATGTTTTATTCGAATTTGAATATGTTTGAAAAGATAACTTCGAATATTAGAAATTTGATTGAAATGATTTTAAGTTATTGTATGTTTTTAAAATTGGATCAGACATATAAAATTTATATTTTATACTAGCATAAATAAAAATACAATGAGTTTTTCATGATGAGTTGATGTGCATTCATAAAAAAAATTGCAACTTAATATATTTGATCATCAGTTACATACAGCAATACGTCACTTACTTAAGATATTTATCAATTATTAATTTAAGAAAATACATATAAATTTATTATCCTATTTTATTTTTATTTATTAATATATAGAATAGATCTTGTTTATTTTTATCATTTAAACCTTATTTGACCATTTTACTTTAGATTTCTATTCATTTAATTTAATAATTAATTTTACATACCTCATTATCATAATGAGATTATCTGGAAGGTAATCTAACAAATCCAGATAATATTGTATTATTTTTAAAAAAATATTAGACATACAAAATTTATTTTTTGCATTAACATAAGTGTAATAAAAGATGATTTATTTGTAATGAATTGATCTGAGTTCATAAAAAATATATTGTAACTTGATATATTTAATGTCACTTACTTGAGATATTTAAAAAAACACATATGCTTTTATAATTTTATCTTTTTAAAAAAAAATGAAATAAGTCGTAATTACTTTTCTCATTTAAACCTTATTTGACCATTTTACTTTAGATTTCTATTTATTTATTTAATTAATACATACCTCATTATAGTGAGTATTCTCTTGTATGTGATCTAACAAATCCAAATAAATAGGGTAGATCGAAATATTTTGCATTTAAATTATTTTATATGCTATATAGACATTTTAAAATTTTTACAAATTTTAAAATAATATAATTTCAAATAAATTCCTTATCTTTTTCGTCTTTACAATCAGTAGTAAAAAAGAAATGGGAAAAATATTTAATAGATTTTGGAATTTTGTGAGAAAATAGGGCACTGAATTGAGGCATAATTACGGTTATTGCCATTTAGGTTTGACTATTTTAAGAATATTGGAATTATGATTAACCTTATTTTTTAAAAAGTATTTGGTTCATTATAAAATTTGACTAGTTTTGATAGGGACTTTAATATAATTAAATCTAGACCTTGTGAATAATTAATATTGTTCTACATATTTATGTTTTAGATATATAAAACTAATTACTTCATAGTATTTCAATTTTTTTATTTTTATACTATTTTTTATATATTATATAGACTTTTGCTAAGTTCTATTCTTTTTGAAATAATTAGTTGTGTATGTGTTTCACAGATGTATACTATCTCAATTAATAGAAAATGTATAAAAATAAATAATATTCTAGTATTTATGTTTTGGATTATATAAAAAAACTTTATAGTATGTCAATTTTTTTCATTTTTATACTATTTTTTAAATGTTATATAGATTTTCGCTAAGGTTTTACTCTTTTTGAAATAACTAGTTTAGGACACGTATCATGCTTTGCACGTATATACTATTTTTATTTAATTAATTAATACATACCTCATTATAGTGAGTTTTCTCTTGTATGTGATTTAACAAATCCAAATAAATAGGGTAGGTCAAAATATTTTGCATTTAAATTATTTTATATGATATATAGACCTTTTAAAAAATTTACAAATTATAAAATAATATAATTTCAAATAAATTCCTTATATTTTTTGTCCTTACAGTCAGTAGTAAAAAGGAAATGGACTGGATTTTTTGAATAATGAAAATTTGATCGAAATGATCTTTAAGTCACAGAACTATTTCAAAAAAGATTTAGACATATTAAAAAAATACTCATTATTAATATATGTAAATGTAAATAAATATGAGATTTTTTTTAATGAGTGATCTAAATTCATAAAAATTATAACATAAAATATTTAATCACAATTTACGCAAAACACTACGTCACTAATAACTATATATATATATATATATATATATATATATATATATATATATATATA
>DF357709.1:95117-113529 GCA_000787875.1 Solanum virginianum | reverse complement strand
ACCTTGATGGAGACCCATCTCAACAGGAAAATACTCTGAGTCTCCTTCTACCGTTCTTACCCGAGTTTTGGCTCTATCATACATATCCTTAATCGCCCTGATATATGTCATTGAGACACCTTTCACTTCTAGACACCTCCATAAGACATCCATTGGAATTTTGTCATATGCCTTCTCGAGATCAATAAACACCATATGAAGGTCCTTCTTTCTTTCCCTATACTTCTCCACTAACCTCCGAACAAGATGAATTGCTTCAGTAGTCGACCGTCCCGACATGAATCCAAATTGATTCTCCGAGATAGATACTACTCTTCGCACCCTCATCTCCACTATTCTCTCCCTGACCGTTATAGTGTGGCTTAGCAGCTTAATACCCCTGTAATTATTACGGTTTTGAATATCTCCCTTATTCTTGTACAACAAACCGAGAGGCTAAACAAGAAGCTGTTTTTCCAAAAGTCTACCGGAATCTCATCAGGGCCGATCGCCTTAAATTTTGATGTTTGAAAAGTGAAGCAATCCTCTTTATTAATAGCCAACGAAATGGGATAAAAAGGTGTGAACCTACCTGTCCAGAACAAGCATCGCGAAGGAGATGTCTCTTCGAAAGAATAGGTCCTTCCCATGGATTGCAAATTAATTTTACAAATTTAATTAATTAATAAATAATAATTCGTTAATTAATTTAATTAGTAAACAACTCATGAATCAATTAATTAATTAATAATTTTATGACTTAACTAATCAGTAATATCAAAAAATAAGAAATTTAATGAGAATGACAAATAAATTTTGTCTAAAAATTTATCAATCGATCATATTATTTGCCAAAATCGTAGTCGTAACCAAGCGAGTGACGATGATGACACGAGGGGTACTCTCTACTTAACCTTTTAAGAGCAAATGGAAGTATTTACTAATACGAAAATAAAATCTTTGTTCTATTCTATCAATGAGAGAGAAATAATAACGAGAACAGTTTGTATCTATTTTGGGTGTGTGTCAGTGGATGAACAAGAAGTAATACTACAGAGATTGGGGTTTGTCAAAGGTATTCTGCCATTTATATACTATAATTTTATCATTAACGTGATACAACATATATTAGTTTAATAAAAATAGGGGAAATTTTTTCTTATTATTTTTTTAAATTCTAAGCTTGTAAATTAGTAGTAATAAAATATAAGAAGAAACAAAAAACTTGTAAACAAAACGTGGTCCAAAAACCTCCCTTTTTATATTTAAAAAATTGGAGAATCTGCCTGGCTGCTAATTTTTCTTATTGTCGGCACCATGTTGACAATAAAATAAAATAAAATTGGGAGTACAAAAATACCGGAGTCAACTTATTTTACTTACAATCATACTAAATATAATATTCCTTCCCTTTCAATTATTTAGTATAAAATTTAAAAAGTAAAAAAGTTAAATTTTATAATTTAAAATTTAAAAAAAAATCAAATATTTTAAAATTTTAATATATTGTGTAAAAAGTCAAAATTAAAAATATATATTTTTAAACGAATAAAAAAATATAAAAAATAAATGAAAGAGAATATATTTTTAGTTGAAGCAAGCTCGTAAATAATAACAGGGAGAAGAGTGCGTGAAAAAATAGATATGAGAAAATCATCTCATATTATCATTATCAATTATAATAAGATAAAAGTATTTTTTTATAATTTTTTGTTTTACTGTTTGTGTTATTTTACTTAGATAAAAAAAATAAAAAAATTGAGAATTAGAGTAAAAGACTAATAGGAAATTAAATGTTATGTAATAATTATTATTATATTTTATTTTTCAATTTTTATAATAATAATTGTTATTTAAATTTTTTTTATTTGTTGTTGTTATTATTTTTTCTTCATTATTGTTACTTGACTTTTTCATCACTATATTTTTTTCTTCATTATTGTTACTTGACTTTTTCATATTGTTTTTAATACTCTTTGTTTTGTTTGAGTCAAGAGTCCATTATAAATTAATTATGTACACATCATCTTCTTCGGATTCTATTTAAAATTATTAGCTTGGATGAATAATCGAAATAATGCCCATTAGCAAATTCTATTGAAGGCATGTAACAATATAATCCACTAGTGATATTGTTCGTTTTAGATCTAGGCCCGCATAAATTTAAAATGCGTTACATAAAACATATTTACTTATATACCCAACATCTTTTTTGTGTTTTGTCGATACGAAACTTCTATATAAAGATAGGTTATCACAAGGCATTAATATTTTAAAATAGAAAACAAAAAAAAAACATCATATACCCCTCAACTTAGTTATTAAAGTTTGATATATTTCTCATTATAAAGTGGCTTATACATATTTTTACTGTTGTAAAAAATGACTCATATATACCTCATGGATCACATATAACCTTTTCATTTGATGAGAGTAAAGAACAAAAATAATTAGGTATACTTTTTTGGTTTTTTAATTATTAGAAAAATTTGTGTAGGGATATATATGATCTATACACATTTGATTCTTCTTTCAACATAAATTGTTTAAAAAATTCTTTTTTGATTTAATGACTAATTCAAGTTTTAAATATTTTTCTAATAAATCTTCTTATTTATTATTATTTAAGTTTTTATATTCTTATTTTATTTTTTTTTCATTTGCTTTTTAGTGTAAAAATACGAGAAATACCAAAAAAAAATTGCATCGAAAAAGAGGAAAAAGCAAAAATTTGCAGGTATTTTATAATTTATTTCCTGCATTTATTAAACAATAAATTTGGGACATATATGATAAATTTTATAATAAAATGTTTGAAAATACAAACCTAATTTATGATATTAAGGTACATAGCTAATAATGACAATTTATGATATTAATAATACAATAAATTTTAATACATGGGCATGATTGAAGATATAATTGTCCATCAATTTTTTTTTTCACATCATTTCAATCATATTTATGAAAAGTACTTTCATAAATAAGCATTTACTTTTATATGTAAATTGGTCTCTGGAAAACTAATACAAAATATCACTAATATAATACATCATATTCAATACTCTCTCTGTTCTAGTTTAATTAAATTTGTGAGATAAAACATAGAAAAATATTTTAAAATAAAATTTACACTATACTTTTTATTATTGCTCTTTGTAAAATCATAAATATGTAGTATAATTTATCTCCTAAAAAATATAAAAGTTCGCTAAATAAAAGGACAAATATGAAAAAAAAAATTTAAACATTAACCTTGAACTTTGAATAATTAAAATATTTTAAACATTAAAAAAATCTAAAAAGTTTAATTAATTTTGGACAGAGGGAGTACTAATACATTATATTCAATATTTCCTCTGTCTCATTTTAGTAACACCTTTTCTTTTTAATCTGTCCCAAAAAGAATGTCACTTTAATCAAATCAAAAATAATTTATCTTTTAAATTTTATTTTTACCTTTAATGAAATAAATCTCAACCATACAAATATCTAAAAATAATTTTAGACCACTAGTTTAAAAAATGTTCCCTTTTTTTCTTCAAGAGTGGGGAGTACTATTTTTTATACATGGATCCATTAAAATCCCTTGTGGTATGATGGACACGTGTCATGTTCCCTGCATTGACAGCTCATAGCCAATTCACTTTTCCATTATTTGTCCGTTGGGCCCCACAGGAGCATTTCCATCACGTGGCACAATTATCATCAAGTTGCATTTGAATGGTCACGTGACGATCCACGTCACCATTAGGTGGGACCCATGGGGATCCCTTTGCCGAAAGCGGAAAATGATTTTTTTTTAAAAAGGGGGGGACCAATAAGAAAAAAGCATACTTAACATGTCATCTTTGCTTATGATATATAGAATCTTAATACCTCACTATAAAAAGTTATATTCCCCTGAAAAAATATGATATAATTTGATTTAAGAAAGATAATATACATTTCAGAATTTTAGAATGCGAAAGATATGGTTATTCATGGCAAATAGCATCCCAAAATATTGCTCTAAGGAATTACTTTGCAAGTTTGGTTAATACATGAGACCATTTTGTATGTTGCCAGTTTTTCCTTTCTTTCTTTCTTTCAAACACCAAAACGCATGAAGGATTTTGAAATGTATCAAATACCCCAATGAAAACATTATTTGTACAATCTAGTCCTAAATATTAGTTTGTTTCCTTGCACGTTCAATAAATAACATAACCTTGTAAAGATTTCAGTTATTTACTTTTCAAATCGACATAAAACTAAAAAGAAGTAAGATTTCAGGGTATATCGAACAATAAACTGCATGGGAGACTGAATTAACACAAACAATTTAGTATTCACATAAATCATATTTGATGCATTTTTGAGTAATATCAAAAGAAAATATGTCATGCATAGGTAGGTTTTTTCTCCACAAATTTACTCCCAAACTACCATAATTACTATGACATTAATCACTCTGGAAGACTTTTTTTCCCTTTTCAATCTCATCGTTTCCAATGATCAAAATAAAATCAATAAAATTTTCGGGGGGTTTCCAGATTAATTCACCTTGAGAACATAGAATACAATCTTCAGTCCTGTAAAACCTGGGTGAAAAAATGGGGTGCTCAGGGGTGGGGGGATTTCGAACTCTACTACCTCTACCTCTTTTCAAACACAATGACTCTTCAAGAGCTGTGACTCATTAACAAGGTTCTCCTCTACATCTTTTGCTCCTATATTTGCATCTCCTATCTATCAACTTTCTTATACATGTACAAGAACATATTCCCTAATCTCTTTTCGTTGTTGGCCAATTAGTGCAACTTGAAATTACCATGCAAGTTACAACTGTTTGTAGAAGAGAACGTACGCTTGATCATGCAGCACCTTGCTTGTGGGGATGGCTGTGACAGACACATCATCGTAACGCAGCCACTGGCCACTTGGATGGCGCGCATCGGCAGTATAGTGACCCTTTGAAGGGTCCCTCCCATGATGAGTGATTGTTGCAACAAGTTCATACCTCCTACCCTGTAGCAATTAAATGAAAGTTTATATTATACATTAATATCATCTTTACGGATAAGCTTTAGATTGATACGTTTCTGTAGCAATAAAATGGAAGTTTATCCATTAATATCTTCTTTAGGGATAAGCTTTAGATTGATACGTTTCAGATACTATCTACAACAACAATGCTTGATACATTTCTGATACTATCTACAACAATGCCTTAACCCCAAGGAAGTTGGGTCATGCTAATCATTAGCACTCCTTTTAAAAGCTTATCTCAGACAAATATTATACAGTTACATACAGAAGAGATTTTTAATTGCAGGTAAGTTTACATAGCAAGGTTTATACAATCCTAAACATGTTTTAGGCACTATATGTGTTCATAGAAGACTACAGGAAAGGAGCCTCGTCAACAGGCCATAGTAGCTAAATGCTTAATTTTCAACCTCAATGGCCCTCATTCCTAGCCATGACATTCCACCAGCAACTGTAACCAAGTAAATATAGAATGTTCCAATCTTACACAGATTCCCACATAGAAAGAAGGAACAAGCCCAAACTACTATTAATAGCATGAATGGGATGACCATCTTTAGAAGCTGTGCTTAATGGTCCTTTAGAAGCTTTCAAGCATATACTTTTCAATCGTGAAGGTGAACTTACTAGTGAATAAAACCAAGTAATTTATCAAAATCAATTTTACTGGGGTGTAGCTAAATCAAATCCATTGTGATCAGAATGTAAGATTAATGTAACAATCTCAGTGCATAATTGGATTTTCAGGACAGCATGCAACCATGGGAACTAGCAGGGCCACATTTGTAAGAAGAGGGAGATAATCTCACCTCAGTAGGAGAGTCAAGCAATTCACGTCCAAACACAAGCTCCAGAGGAAAGTGCACGGGTTTGTGCAACTTGGTACTCCCTTCACTTCCGTAGCTAAAGCGCATTAAATGCAACACCATTATATCAGAAAGCTCCAAAATCTTAACAGACTTGCTGGCACTGACTACCTCAGCCTGAGATATGATTCATCGAGCAAATTGTCAGGCATTCTCTAAAATATTTGAAAGATTTCCCATCCAAAAGAATAATTATTTTTAATCACTTGCATTGCTCGGACTCCAAAAGTGTTGTTGTACCCATATCAGATCCTCCAAAATGCACTGCTTTTGGAGGATCTAACATGCACCCCTTGACATTTTGTAAGGTCCAAGCAACGTAGCTTATCAATAATGTTAAATTGGGTGAGAAGTCTCATAAGCATAACTATTTTCTAGTTGACCTCTTCCAGAAAAAGTAAGCACTACTGTATTTTCTTTGTCGAAGGAAAATACATTTTCTTCTTATTTACTCTGTGAAAAAAAAGTATATCCCAGAGTATGATAATCTTGTGTACAAAAACAGGAGTATCCCATGGAATGACTACATGTATACTTAATCATCTACTGGTCCAAAAGTTCATATAAGATAATAGATTACCTTTCCAGCTGCGGACGTTCGATATCCTTCGAGTGCCTCTGGTGCAGAAAACATCCGAAGTGCATCTTCTATTGAGCAAATAGGCTCTGGATAAATGTTAAGGTGGAGCAGAAGAAATGGTTGTACTGTTGCTGAGGCTTTGCTACCTAGTTAAACCAATGAATAAGAGTTATTAGACGAATGGATCAGAGAGTCCGAACAGAAAACAACCTACATGAACAAAAAAGAATAAAAAACATAGAATCTAAATGACAACAACCATTTCATTCCAACCAACTGATGAAGGCTAAGCCTTTTACAAATTCAAATTCTTAGCAGGTTCAAGTTTTACCTAATTCTTTTATGCTATCTATTAGCCCGCTTAGCCAAAAAAGAGGTAATATAACCCAAATAAGTGGATATAACCACACGAAGCATCTTAGTTTCAGCTGACAACTTCCAATTTATGTCATAAAGTCTGTGTAGTATTCATAACACATAAGTTAGTACAGAATTGGATAGAAACAGAACAAATGCTCTTACTGCAAAGAGGCCCAAAAATAGCCCTCCTTTGAGTAATACAACAGAAGAAATAAGAAGTCCAAATTCTACAAATCCCGAAGTACATGTGGAATCAATATTCTCTGAAATACTGAATATCAAATTTACTTCAGGGCTTGAAAACGATAAATTTCTTTGAATAACCTACCAAACTGCTACAGAATTATATTGGATCATCCTAAATGATTGGACTGCCTTTTTTATACCACTGAAATCTTTTTTTTTTTTAAATTTGCACCGGGTGTCCGAGTCTCTTAGAGCCCCGACTAATCCCGAGGGTGCACAGGCCCTCGACAAGGAGTTTTACGCAAGTGCACCATGGTTAATTCAGGTTTTACCCAGTCCGATGGCCCTCAGAAATTGTTTACACTCAGTGGGTTTCGATCTTGAGACCTTGAAAAGGAGCAAACCCCAAGGCTCAAGTCTATTACCCCCGAGGGTTTATACCACTGAAATCCACTCAGTGGGTTTCGATCTTGAGACCTTGAAAAGGAGCAAACCCCAAGGCTCAAGTCTATTACCCCCGAGGGTTTATACCACTGAAATCTTTTATGCATGAACATACAGCAATATGGATCTAGTAAAGCACACATAATCGATTCCTTTATGTTCTAGTACATTCTTGTAAAGAAAGATGCCTTGCTAGCAGGATGAACCACTTAAATTTCGGCCTAGAAGGTGGACTTGCCCCATTCTATGTGTTAAGCATAAAATCAGAAAAGTACAAAAAGAAAAAACCAACTCCTCTCCCTAACTAGTGCTTAAGTTTGAAAGTGAGAATCATCACCATTCACAAGTCCTCCTAGGTTATCCCACATTGGTTGAGGGAATAAGCTATTGTCTCCTTATATGATTTTGCGCAATCCTCATACAATCTAACTTTTGGAGTTCAGTTAGGTTCATTTTTTTGAGCCAGGCCCATCCTAATTCTTGATCTACTATTGTTGAACTCCTATGTTATGTTGTACAAGTTTCATATGTTCAAAAAAAAGTGTGAAAGGTATTAATAAGTTGTCTCACATTTATTGAGGAAGCGAGTTATTGTCTCCTTAAATGGTCTTGCACAATCCTCACCTCATTTGCCAGCTTTTGGGGCTAAGCCTAATGTTCATTTTACTAAGTACAACTAGCAAGCACCATAAACAACTCCAGGTGAATTTTTTTTACAATTCCATCTTTACTTTCCAAATATATATTGTGATTCCTAAGCGCCTGGCTAATGAAGGTGTCGATACATCAACGAAAGAAAAGAAACAAATACTTGCAAAAGAAGGTCCAATGGTAGAATCCAAAACACTGCAAGGGTCAAATGGGAAAAAATTCATCTTGTTTTAGTCTTGGATGAGCACCTAGAAACCTTCCACAAATTCTGATCAAAAGAAAGTTCGTAAGAGCGATACATTCCAAATTTCCATTTCTTTAAATCATTTCATCTTCCCTATTATAATGATCAAAAACCTAGGCTCTCTACTCAGTTGAGTAATTAGATCTTAGCTTTTACTCTTCACTTGTGTTCGGTCTTTTACTCTTCAGTTGTGTTTGGTATGAAGGAACATGTTTTCCTCCATACCAAACACACCCTTCATTTTTTTCTTTCTTATCCAGTCTTTTATTCTAAAAGTAGCCAGAGACCCCCTAGTTATTACAGGCATATAAGGTGGTGATAGATCAAGATAGATCCAAACAATATTCTGATATAACTAAGCAAATTTAATGGCATCCTTAGTTTACCTTTAGCCTTCACTACACTCTTCAATTGACCTCCAAAAATTTCGCTTAATTTTGATGGAACAAAGCTCTGTGTTCTAGTAACTGCAGTCCTATTCCTCGGGCCAACAGTCTCCCAATCATCATCCTCTTCCTCATCATCTGTTGATGAAACCAGAGAGGAGTTTCTGCCAATACCATTTGGTATTTGACCCTCTAGTTTTAGCAATTCATCATGCATTTGATGCATCAGAAAACTGAGGAACTCCTGAACATCTTCCTGCCTGTAAGTAGCAAATTCACCATAACACCAACAAAAAAAATGAAAAACAGGATTTACAGACACTGACACACAAATAAAACCAAACATAAAGAGAGAATTACATAAATCACCACTTCCATCAAATTTGTGTGTTAATCAAACTTCTGTTCAAAATGGTAGTTGCTAGGTGCAATTTAACTATAAGAAACTCATTTGAACATCTACATTTCCCAATTTCTTGCGACACACAAAGCAGTCCCAGTTGAGAGGGCAAGAAATAATTATATTAATCACCTTTCAGTCCATAAAGAGAAAAAGAATGGATGAAACGAAAAATAAAAGACCATAAAAGTGATATGCAACTTGACCTTAAAAATTGAACTTGATGTTAGGAAGACCAAAAGAAGGTAATAATAGCACTTACAGAAGTTTCAGTTGACATAGATAAGAAAGACAAGTTCACTTTGAAAAGGAAACAGCATGGGATATTAAAGTGGTAAAGGGAAGTCTAGGAGGAAACTAAAAGGTATGACTGTAAGAGCGAAAAGCATTGGGGATGTGCATACATAAGTTCTTTAAAGATGGAGAATGACTGAAAAGATAAGAAAATATACAGCCAACAAAGTCATCCCACAGCTACCTAAATAGGTAAGAACTAGACTAGATGTGAGTATGTGGTCACTTAGGGGTAAGATAATTATCAGTTTTCTTAGTGCACTCTGCACAAAAGCAAGTTTTTAAGAGAAAGCCAGTGTAAACACATGAGTATGTGACCAGAAGATAATTATCTTTATCTGCCACACTCCCTTTAATTGGAGCCAGGATTTTTAGTTTATGGGTTCTGAATCATAATTCATTTTGCTTAGTGGGTTCTAGAAAAATTATTTATACATAACATCAAATGAATTTTTAAGTACAAATGCAGCATTTGACCCTAAGTTAGTGGGTTCAGCCAGAACTGTATCTACTTACCATGCTGGCTCCATCGTTGATTACGTGCATCTTTTTCATAATAGAATTCAAAGATGATATTACTTGTTTCTCACCATCTTATACAACTCATTTCCTAAAAAAGATGAGCAAAATAAAAGGTAGGGAATTGCACATGTACAGTGCCCTCCTTTAGATTGATTCATTTGTTAGTGTCCACTGATGATTCCGACTGCTGGTTTAAAGATGCATCACAGACAATTACTTCAGCTTAGCTTTTCTTTTCTCCTTTCTGCCAATTTTTTAATCTATCAATTACTGGCTACCCAGAGCAAAACACTGGTTTTCCATTCACTGAGAGATCCAACTGCCAACATCAATAAAAAAGGACACCATGGACCAAGATCCAACATATGATTGTTCCACAATCATCTCTTCCCCAAAATAGAATACAAGGGTAAAATAAATATTTTCTTTTTTTCAGACTGCTATAACTGAATTAAAAAAAAAAATAGTTTTTGAGTGATAATGAGAGAGTCAAAAAGAAGTAAAGCCAGTGTGAAACAAGATTATAACAGATGCAGTAAATTGTGGACTCTCCCATAGATTATGTCTGCATGTTCAAAGTTGTGATGACATTTATAGCTCCAAAAGTTGGTGATTGACAACTATGGGAATCTATCAAAATGATGCCTTTCAAAAACTATTGACTGTGACACCTAAGAATCTATGGTACTTAGTGCTTTGCAAAATATAATGCATATTGCTATTGCAAGAAAAGACGAGATCCAGTTGGAAAAAATGGAAAAGCCTTTGACATGCTCAGAGCACCAAGGAATAGTCAAGTAAAAAAAGGGGATACAGCGTATATGCTGTCAGTAACATACCTTGGTCTGCCTGTCAAGCTATTTGCAACATCTGGAGTAAAGTTCTTTAGGACAGCTTCAAACATTAAAGGTCGAAAAGGCAGCCCAATTTCTGGAATAAATGTTTCCTTTTTCTTCATACTTGGATCAATGTCTATGCCAAAGTCAGAGATGAACTGAACAAAGGCATGTAAAGTTGGATACTCAGCCTGTAACAAGAAAAACCAAAATTTGAAATTTAAGGTGGTTATAGGTTAGCAAAAAAAATTTTTAATAAGTAGGTTATCTCCATACCTCTGTTATATCACGTGTTTTTAGTTCTTGCAGGAGATGAACAAAAGGAGAGCAAGAGAGAAGAGCCTGAAGAGTTGCATTAAGAAAGCATAAGTTCCCCAAGTTGACCAACCCTCGAGGTAACAAACTTCTGAAAACCACCTCAGACCCATTTGATGCCTTCAAAGATTTGTGTATACCATTCACCAAGCTATAGTCTATAAGCTGATTAGTTGAATGAACATCTTGCACACTGTCAGACAATTCAGACACATTAACAGCTGCACACTGCGACAAGCTTGACTTTTCGGACGAATCATAAGCACTTCCAGTATTCACTGCTGGATGTAACACACTTCTCTCGTAAGCAGGATTTGTAAAACTAGAACTACCATATTCTTTTATACTTTTGCCAACTGACTTTATGGCTTTCCCTTTATTGCTATGACCCTCGGTGACCTTCTCTCTACGAGCAAGCTCTGATGGCTGAAGTTTCTTAGAATGATCAAACCCTGTCAATTTTGTGTCAAAAATGCCCACAGATTTTAAAGTTGCAGAATCCAACGAACCAAATGTGATCCCTACATCAGTTGATGGCTGGCTTTGCAAAGTTTTAATCTCATCTTCTGTAAATGACCCAAAGATCAACACCTGATGACAAAAAGAGTTTTAAAAAATAGGTAAACCAAATACACAGAAGCACAGAACAGATGCAAGAAACAACACAACCAGAACACAAATTCTGCTAGTTTACAGGAGAAGTACTAAAAGCATCTAAGAAATTCAAACCAAATCAGTAATTAATAAACAAACTAGTGGATTCCAAAGAGAGAGAAAAAAAAAAAGGCAGAAGCCAGTAAACTACTAAAACCGTCTAACTCTCACAAATATGGCTTCAAAAGAACTTTAAGTTGGAAATACTGTCGAAATCAGGAAATTGTTGATTTTGAGAGAGATGTTGCATTGGTGGTTGAGGATTTTTCTGAATAGAAACTAATTGTCACCTAATCTACCAACAAATCAGAAGACATGAAAAGGGAAAGGAGAAATAGAGAGATATAGAATGGACAGAACTTTTCAATCCAGTCTTAATAGTTTACATAAAAAACGAGAAATGCATTTCTACACTGTTCACATCCTAATTCCTCTGGAAAACACAGAACTAAATGTCAATAAAAACATATGTTCATATCTAGAAATGAAGATTACCCTGCTACCCAATTTTCAACGTTTTTAAACCAGCCTAATTGTCCAAGTACAATGAACTAATGAAGTATTCACCAAATTGTAGAAGATTTGCTCAGAGTTATTTATCGAATACAATAATAGCTTTTGTCACCTAAAATCATAAACCTTATTGAATAATAAAAAAGAAAATTTCACCCTTCGGGGTGGCCCAGCGGTTTGGGCATGGGGCTTCTGTGTTGGAGGTCTCAACTTCGAAACCCCTTACCAGCGAAAGCAAGGGATATGCCTTCTGGGTCGGGCTTGTTGCACCGAGCTTGCCTAGTGCGGGTTACCTCTCCTACGTGGTTTGCGAGCTATTACATAAGAGCAGGGGTTTACCCTGTGCGCACCCAAAGGGTAGCAGTTGCGGGTTCCCCTTGTCATAAAAAATAAAAAAGAAAATTTCCATCTTACAGAAAAATAGAACAGACATTAAGTTAATTTAAAATATAATACAATTGGTTGGTTATGTCCATAGAGTATATGCCAGCAGCAATCCAGCTCATTATCATCTATCTGACCATGTTCATTTTGCATTGACAACCACGTTCACAAGCTAATGAGTAATGAGTTACTGCAATTTAACTTCACCAGAAAAAGTGCACACATGTTCTCCTCTCCTCTAATTAACAGAAGCCTTGTTCTTTGACATTACACAGCTTGGACAGCTTTCTTTGTCCCAGCTTGGCTAATCATATTCCTGCATAAAATTTTTTATCTCTGCACCTTTACTGTTCTCAAGGATTTGATTGAATTATCTACCCCGCCCCAAGAGTGCTTATGTCATGGGGAACTCATGGCCTTTTTTTTAACAAGATAAAAGTTAATTGATAAGGTACCAAGACAGTATAAATTGGTACAGAACTCATACAGAGACCAACAAGTAGCCTACTACGCTTTACTTCTTAATGAATCCAAGGAATCCACGTACTGATTTAATAGGGAACTTATGACCAGGAAAATGGCCTTTCGGAGCTATTTTGATGGAACAGTGAGAAGAAGTCCAAGTTGGTCGGTGAGCCTAGTAATAAGAGGCAAACGGGGGAGAACCATGAATAAAGAGAGAACAAAAGAAGCTTTTCAATGAGCGTATGTCATAGGGGAACTTGTGACCTTTTTTCTAATTAGGTAAAAGTTACATTGATAAGGTACCAAGACAGTACAAAATGGTACAAAACTCAAACAGAGACCAAGCAGCCTACTACACTTTCCTTCCTAATGAATCAAAAAAAAAAAAACAGTTACTGACTTGATAGGGAACTCGAGACTAGGAAAATGGCCTTTTGGGGGCTATTTGGAAGGGATAATAAAAAGAAGTCCAAGTTGGTTGGTCAGCGTAGTGAAAGAGACGGCAACCGAGGAGAACCATAAATAGAAGCTTTCTGATGAACTTACGGCTTTTGCTTTCCTTTCCCCATTTCATTGTTGGATGGAGGTTGGCATCACTTCCTTGCCAGAATGTATCACATATTAACACATCTCTGTTCTCGGGTCCAGTTCAAGTTAGTGTGTCAGAGAAGTCAGAAAGCTCCACAGGAACTTTTTGTGGCATTTGGAGAGAAAGACCTTAACAATTTCCACAAGACACTACTGGTGAAGTAGCCATGGAAAATATGCAGTCATGGAAGGAAAAACAGAGGCCTTGAAACATAACATTAACCTACGACTGCGGTCTTTTTTGATACTGTATCTTCTTAAGCTGACCTATGAATGCAGTCTCTGGGGAAGTACCATAAAAAAATTGTGATGATTTTGGTAGCTAGTTACTTATGGGGTAAGTGAATTGAGATAGAGTAAGTTTTGGGATAAAAGGTGGTGCAGAGACAGCACGTTGAGGACTGCATTCCCCAACTTATTTAGAATTTTGTGCCAGTAACAGATGATGGTGCAACAAATTCAAGTGGCTTTTCTTTCTGATATTATCCCACTTTTCGAAAAAAAAAAGGTAGTACAAGAGGAAGTGTTCACTGGGACTTGAGATACAAAATAAGGTGGTAGATGAATTCCAGAGCAAACAAAATACTACACTTGCGGACGAGGATTCATGGAGCTAGGGGCAAGAAGTGATTTCGTATTTTCAGTAAAATTAGACTGACATTGCTTTTGGTGATAGGGGAGTTATTTTATAGTGTGCAGGGGTCTAGATTTATAAAGCACACAGGCAAGCATGCTTTCTTGATTGGTTGACAGCTAAAGGGACAATTTTGACAGCAAAGAAAATGAGGAAAATATGGATAACATATGTTTATGAGTGCTTCATATGTAAATGTTTGGGAGAAGACGTGGATCACCTCTAATTATATTGCCTGGTGATTTGTTCTAAACTGTTTCCCAATAATTAGAAATTCAAACAAGATTGAGAAATCACACCAAATGAGATCAAATAGGGGAGTTGTTTAGGCAGCGCACCACTATGTTTTTAAGAAACTCAATAATTTCTCAAGTAAGAACATTTGAAATGTTTGAACAAAAAAGATGTTTGAATCACATACTTCATATGCTGAGTGGATTTGAGAACATAATGCTACCACAGGAACAATGATTGGGACCAAGAAATCAATCATTTCAAATACTACTCCACCATAAAAGAAAAATCTACCACTCCAGAATGGAAGACTACATTCAAGAGGAGATTAGTTACACATGGTAACAGTGTTCTCAACTTCACTGTAAGTTCATTTTCAGCTCAACATTACAACTCACAACATGGAAAAGATCATAACTCATCTATCAAAAGTCAATATCTACTGAGAAGCAGGAAAACCTCTACTTAAAATTCATATCTATTGTTAGAGGTTAACTGGTTCTTCGCAGAAATGGATACCTGATGACTGCAAATGCACCATCTACTTCTACTAGCTTTGTCAAAAATATTCATCATTTCTCTAACACGGCGGAGCTACCATATCAATCGAGAACCAAGGTTGCAAAGAAAAAAAAACGAATCTTTTGTTTCTCTCTTTGCTTTCAATTTTCATTTTTCCCCTTCTTTTTATTAAAGTGGTGTCGAAACCGACTTGGTGCACCTCAACTAATCCACTAGGTAGCCTGCTATAGCCCACAAACAGATGAGTAGTATAAACCAGTCTACCCTAGCTTTTTACAAATTTTCCACCATGTTTCTATCACTGTGAAGCTGTCATAAAGAACCCAGGTCACAAAAACAAGACTGCTCCATTAAATCCTCAGCATCTCATTTTTGTTTTTTTATTTTTCTATATTAAGTAGAGTGTTGTCCTAGCCAGATTTTTCACACTTAATCAATCCGATGGACAGCCCGCTACAGCTCACAAGCAAACCCACCAAGACTGGAGCAGATGGAACCCCACTAAGTGTTGCAAGTGGGAATTCGAAATAGGGATATCCATTTCTTTTCTTCCCTTTCAAGTGTAGTATTAGCATTATTTTCTAGCTACTCTAGATCTCCTCAGTTTCTCTTCATCTCAACAACAGCAAGCACAACCATATCAAACCCAAAAGAAAATCAGGAAAAAAATTAACTTTTTCTTTGTTACGAATTAACATGATTCTCCTAGCTACTCAAACACCATAAAGTTACTAAAACGGCACCATTCTAAGGAAACCCTGCAAAATGTAGGGTTTTGAGTACCTTTTGATCATTCATCTTGGAAGACTGGAGAAAACCTTCAGAGTAAACCCATAGTTGATGCAATCACAGACGCAAGTAATCCGTATTGAGGATTGAATCTGGTGAAGCAGAGACATGCAAAATGAGTAGAACAGACCAAAACAACAATTTCAGACATGAAAATACAGAGAAAACAGTAATGAAGCTCACAGAGAGAGGGGATTGGGGTGGGTGGCTGGAGCCTTTAGGGTTTTGCCCTCCCAGGGAAGAGAGTGGAGGGGGTACAGTGAAGGGGGTTGTAAGAGATGCAATTTTTTGCAAAGGTTTAAGAGGAAAATGAGAGAAGGGGAGAAGAGGTATATAAAAATGATTGGGGGTTAAAAGAATACATTTTTGGTAAGTTGGAATGAGAATATACCTTAGGTGAAAATAATAATTGTGGGTAAATAAAGAGTCAATTTCATATTGACCATCGCACACTATTTTTTTTTTATTTTTGTGTAATTAAACTTTTTTCTTTAAAAAAATATATAATTGCAGTGTTTGAATCAATTTATAATATTTAGACTACTTTCAAAAAATAAATATTACCTCTCGCAAGTAACAAGTATGATCAGGTAACTTTGTTCTAGGACCTACTATTTTTATAGATTCCGAAGATACATGAATTTTTTGAATGTGTAAAATGAATCTAAAATGAAATTCTTAAAAGGTAAGAGTGTAAAAGTAGTTCTAGTAAAGTAAAAATTTTCTTGTTCACATGAAAATATTTTACTGATGGATAGTATTTTTCTTTTCAAAGAATAAAAGTAGTTCTAAAAAAATACGAAAATTTTTTGGTTCATGTGAAAATATTTAACTATAGAGAAATTGTTTAAAAGAATCTAAATTTTCACGTGAAAAAGCTAATAAATATCATTGAGGACAAGCTCAAATTCTGAATTCAAATTCAAGTGAAATAGATTCTCAACTTCTGAATTTGAATTCACGTGAAAGTTGTCTGGTGAAGCGATAAGTTACTGTCGATCACGTTTTTTGTAACTCGCTGACAGTTACTCTCCTAGAAAGTTGTGTCAATATGCAATTTCCAAGTTCCTGCAGTGACAGTCATGCGACTTTCACATTGTTAACTAGTGCATATACCCTATTTATTCAAAATTTCAATTGTTTGAAACGACTATATTAAATTTTCTTTCCTCTTTCAATATTTCAAAAATCAGTTTTCATCTATCAAATTCATCTCTGTTACAAAATCTTCTATTTGAGGTATGTTTGAATTTTATATTTTTAAAATTTGTATTTTCTAGTTCAAGAATTAATTACTAATTGTTATTATATAATATCATATTATTAGAATATTCATTTTAAATAATTATATTATTTTAAAGTAATTGATTGTTATTATCAATAATAATACTCTCTTTGTTTCAATTTATGTGGTACTTTTCCTTTTTTGAGAATTAAATAATTTAAGTTTGACAGTAAATTTGCACATGAAATCTTCAAAAAGAAAATTATATAACTATTTTTTTTTTATAATCACAATGTTCAAATCAATTTATAATAGTTAGACTATTTCCCAAAATAAATATTACCTCTCATAAGTAACAAGTATGATCAGGTAACTTTGTGCTAGGACCTACTATTTTGTGTATGATGGATTTCAAAGATACATGAATTTTGAAATATATAAAAAAATCATAAAAAGAAATTTTGAAAAGGTAAGAGAAGAAAAGTATTTCTAGAAAAGTAAAAAAAAATCTTATACGCATGAAAATATTTTACTAGTAGACAATTTTTTCTTTTCAAAGAATAAAATTACTTCTGAAAAATAAGAAAATTTTCTGATTCATGTGAAAATATCTAATTAATAATTTTTTTTTAAAGAATCTAACTTTTTACATGAAAAAGCTAACAAATTTCATTGAGAACAAGTTCAAATTTTGAATTCAAATCCAACTGAAAGATTTTCAATGTCTGAATTTGAATTCACATGAAAGTTGCCTAGTGAAGTGACAAGTTACTGGTAGTCATGCTTCTTGTAAGTCGCTGGCAATCACGCTTTCTGCAATTTGCTGACAATCACGCTCCTAGAAAGTCGCTGTCAGCTATGCAATTTTCAAGTCACTGAGAGTCATGCGACTTTCACATTGTTAACGCACATACCCTATTTATTCAAAATATCAATTGCTTGAGATTACTCCATTAATATTTTTTCCTCTTTCAATATTTCAAAAATCATTTTTCGTCTATCAAATTCATTTCTTTTACAAAATCTTCTTTTTGAGGTATGTTTGAATTTTATTATCTTTATTTTTATTTTCAAGTTCAAGAATTAATTACTAATTGTTATTATACAATATCATATTATTAGAATATTCTTTTTTTAAAAGTATTTATAAGTAATTAATTGTTATTATCAAAAGTAATACTCCCTCTGTCTCAATTTATGTGGCACTTTTCATTATTCGAGAGTCAAATAATTTAAGTTTAACCATAAATTTGTGCATGAAATCTTCAAGAAAATTTTGTATAATTTTTTTTTTAATAATAGTGTTGTTC
>DF357709.1:79041-95049 GCA_000787875.1 Solanum virginianum | reverse complement strand
GTTCGGATCAACTTGCAATACTTATACTAATTTCGGTGATCATATCACCTCTCAAAAGTAACAAGTGTGATCAATATCACACCCCGAAAAGATACTTCTAGACGTGGCCAACACTCAAAAACTATTATTGACTTCTAAGGAAATCACTTGGCTTGATCACACATTCAATTATACAGCAAAAAACTCAATTTAAGAGTAAATAAATAAGATGGGTCAATCATTCAACAATCCAAATCACTCTCTATCAGAAAAATGATTTCAAAGGAAATAAGTCTGAAAGAACGATCATCTAATCCACTCCATCAATGTCTATAAACCTCTATTTCTAAATGTCTAGATGGTATCAATGACAAGTCCATGACTACCCCAACAAAAAAGAAACAAATCAAAGTGAAACTGAAATAAATTTTAAGCCTTTGGAAGCGAGGAAGTTTCATCACTGTCAAGAATGGAATGGATCTCAACGGAGCATCTGTTGATGATCACTACCACCTACATCTGCATCATAAAATAATGCAGTGTCAAAAGGACATTAGTACATGAAATATACGATATGTAAAAGACAGAAAAAAATGACAAGCTCAAGATATACCCAACTCTAATAATTCAGCTCAGAATGACAATCAAAATTCAGTAAGGCAACATAAAATAAAGTAACTATATTTTAGGATTCAAACTAGGATTCGTGATGGAAGGCGCTACATTGGAGACGATTATCCCCATAGCACATAATGTGGTCAATGATTTGAAGGGAGACTGTTAATCTTATGATGATCTTTTACGTGTTGTTAATCTTATGGTGATTGTTTACGTGCTTTTATGAAACTCAAAGACAAGATTAGTTTTTTTGGTGTCACCTAGACTCTTTGTTTTTTACTTATTAAGTTTTGTTTATAATATGAATGGAGGTTTTCATTGAATTTGTTGTTCTAATTGAAAATGCAGAATTATCTATTAAAAAAATTATATTTTAGGAAGGACTCAACAATATGCAATTCAATCTAATCATATCGAGTACTATCATGATCTATTTGGGAGTTTCTCTAATTGATAATCATCACCTATGAGTTGCTGATATAACAAAGCAATGTCATTGCTCACCTGTCCAATACTTTGCCAAGGTAAAGGACGAGTCACAATCATTAGATCCATAATCAATCAAAATAAGTCATTTTTTGAGACAAAAGGGAAATATTCAATTTTAAGGCTTAATCATCTCCTACGCTGGATACATTGTTTATTGAGTTTGAGTCATTATTTATTCTCACTCAATTTGATGCTCAATACTCCTCTCAAGAGTAAATATGCTCATAAAATTCCAATTAATTCATCCGTTTAAGTTATTCAACTAGTCTCATTGAACTCTCATTAATTCAACTATACTCTTATGACTAATCCCTTCGACTAATCATGAGTTCAATTCATACATATATTTAAGAAAATAAACTTTATTTTTAAGACAATGATTTACACTTTAGATGTTCAAGTTCAACAAATTGAAGATAAAATCTTGGTTTATTTAATCATTAGGACTCTAATGAATATTCAACCTTCATTCATAATTTAACTCATTCTAATTCAAGACATTCACAATCTATCCTTTCAATTTCAATCAACACATAGAGGTGGTAGATTATATGCAAAGTAAGCCCTCTACCTATTATCGAATTATCAACTATATACTTATTCTTCACCGGGATCCTATTACCCCGCTAAACTATTTAAAATCAAAATTATTGCCTCCCTAAATACTTGCGTGGCATAGTGAGCGTATTTCACCCTCTCAAAGAGAGTGAAGACCAAAAATAAATATTTAAATTTTATTTTTAATATTCCTTTTATAAATATGTATTTTTTTTCTTTGTTTGTTTCTATCCCATTTCTCTTTTTTTTTTCTTCTTCTTAGTTTAGCGACTTAGTAGAGCGTTCATGGGACTCATCAAATTTCACCACCATTTATGATCTTAAAGTCATCACCATCACGATGTAAATCGATACACCACAAACCCTAGATAAAAATTTCACTCACTTTTCACAATCAGAAACTATCAAGTAAACTACTTTACATCAATTTTCGGAATCAACTATTAGCCATTAGAACACTATTGAAATACCACTTTAAAGTTATTCTAGCAAACTTTTTCCGTTAATAAAATTTATTCAAGCAACTTAATAATAATGGGGATCTCTTAAAAAAGAAATTCAAAATATCTTCGTCGAAAAAGATCTTGACTAATAAAAATTTATGTTTCAGATTAATTAAATTAATAATAAATTTTTATCATTTATGCACATATTCTTATTACATAATCATAAATTCAATTATAATTTTAAATTTAAAAATTTAAAAATAGAAAAAAAATAAAATGGTATATGGGTGTGTTCAGGGATCTATAGAAAGAAGAGGAAGAGAAAGAAAGGAAAAAGAGAAATGGTATGATTATATATTTGTAGATTGATGGATAGAAGAAGAACAAATGGAAAAGAAAAAAGGCTTTGATAGTAAGTTTCTTGGTCCGAGAGAAAGATGAAAAAGAGAAAGAAATAAAAGAAAAAGAAAGGATTATATAATAAAATAATAGATCAAAAAGGGAAAAGAATAAAAGAAATAAAAAATTACACGGGTCAAACGCGTGGACTTCACAAATCAACATAAATGTGGTTGTGACTTCTTAAGGAGGTAATAATTTTAATTTTTAATAGTTTTGGGGGAGGGGGGTAACAAAACTCCCACAAAGTATAAGTGTGTAGTTGAGAATTCGATAATAAATTGAGGGGACATTTGGCTATTTTCTCTATGAAATAGTGTCTAACCAGTTACTTTGAGTACTTTACTCATAATCTCATTAATTTATGCAGTAATACGTAAGAATTTACTAGGATTTAATGATATTTTCAAGAACTCAAACATGGAGAATTCAAAGACTCAAACTAGACCATTAATTTAACTAAACAGGGAAATAAGCCACATGGACGAACTTAATCCTTAGCTTCCCATGTCGCTTCCGCAATGAATCAATTTCTCCACAAGACTTTGACTGAGGCAATTTCTTTGGTTCTCATCTTGCAAACTTGACAATCAAGAATCTGGACAAAAATCTCCTCATAGGACAAACTATCACTAACCCTAACACTCTCTATAGAACCACCAGGGAAGGATCTCCCAAGAACTTCTTAATCATCGAGATGTGAAACATTGAATGAATAGTAGCTAACTTCGAGGGCAACTCCAACTCATAGGCCACATTATGGACCCTCTTCAAAATCTGATAGGGACCAATATATCTGGGACTAAGTTTTTCTTTTTTCCCAAACTTCATAACACTCTTCATGGGCGATACCTTTAAGTATACCCAATGATTCACCTCAAACTCTAACTCTCTCCTTCTCACATCACTGTAGGATTTTTGTCGGCTCTGTGCTGCTTTCAACCTCTCCTAAATGACCTTTACCTTCTTCATAGCTTGATGCACCAATTTTGGTCCAATCAACTCAACTTCACCCACCTCAGACCACCCAATCAGTGATCTACATCTTTGCCTATATAAAGCTCTATAGAGAACCATCTGAATACTTGAATGAAAGCTATTGTTATAAGCAAACTTTATGAGAGGTAAATGAACTCATTCTTGAACTGCTCTCATGTGTTGATGGTGCATAACCCCTTTCCTATCTTCAACTCTTTTCGTTTCTACCATAGTATTGCCCTCTCCATCAGATACAATAAGACTGTGTAGATCTTTATTTCATCACTCTTCACCTTGTTGCACTTGAAGTAGTTTTCTAAGTTCCATAGGCAATTATCCACCTTAGGTGGCTTGGGAGCTTCGATTCTGACCTCCCTTTCTCCATTAATCACAGCACATCTCCCCTCTGTCATGCCTTCCTCAAGTGCATTCATTCTAGCACTCATGGCCTCCATACAGGCGCTCATGGTCTCCATGCTGATGCTCATGGTCTCTATCTTGCTCAACATTTACATGAGTCGACACTCTAAGGAAATGATGATTTCCTTCATCTCAAACTCCGCAGTCTGATGCTTGCCCATCTCCTTCCGAATATTGTCATTCTCCTTAAGGCTAAACTCCTTTAGTGTCTAAAACTTGCCATTGAACTGGTTCAAGCGTTTGCCAAGGATCTCTACCATTGGTCTAGCAACATCTATTCTCACTATCTACTCCATGCCGGGCGTGCCGTCTACGGGTTCCTCACTATATTCCTCGTCATTCAACTCAGTGGCCGAGAGTGAGTAGGACAAAATGGCCTCGCTTGGTGTCGGCTCGATCAGCAGCTCCCCATTCCTCTTTGAGTTCTTCTTGACCTTGCGTGACTTCTTGCCAACATCCGGCCTAACGTTGGCGGCGTTGGTGATGTCAAACTCTCCTTCACTTGTCATGCTTCTCTTAGTAAAATCTATTCTGATACCACGTTGTCACGGACTTAGACTTCAACTAAGACTTCCGTGAGCACTTGATAACTTATCACGATTCTTTTACGATCTTGTAAGCTCAAATAAGCCTTTTCAACTAGATCACTAAGGGAACGCTAGATTGAAAAGACAAAAGAACTTTTAAGACTTATATTGCTTTGGAAGATTGTCTTATAATTTCTTGGTTGATTTTTATAAATGGGTGACCCTCCTATTTATACTACTAACTAGAAGTCAAAGTGTAATTAATAATTACTCCATAAGTCCCTAAATATTTACAAATAAGTTCCTACTTTAGAAGACTCCACACATATAGAGTTTTCTTAAACTTTCAAGATTTGTCTTCTTTGTCCTAGAGTCTTCTAAGTGTCTTCAAGATTTTTCTACAACTTTTTAGAGTCTTCTAGGGAGATTCAAGTGCTATCCATAATGTTTTAGAGTCTTCCGAAAACCTCTCCAAGACTCTAGTTTCTTCTCCTTGACTCTAGATTCTTCTCTCTTATTAATGGTCAAGTGGTGGGTTGTGACACTTGTATAAATTTCTTGAATTATGTTAAAGTTGTGGCTTGTGCATGTGACATCAGTTCTAAGATGATTTTAGATTATGATTTATGTTCCTTATGTCTATCCTTTCTTATTTAGAATATATTATCAATTTATCACTTTAAATCCCGCCTTATTTTGTTATTTTCTATTTAGACTGACTTGCCTCGGTGGAATAAAGATAAATGTCATCACACTCAATTTTGAGTCGTGACAATCGGTATCATATAGTTTTGAGTTTTTTTATTAAGAAATAAAACAATTAAGAGAAAACTATTAAAATCACAAACTTATTTATAAACTCTAAATTAGTAGAAAATATATTCTTTGTGGTACACTGTGTCGATATCTTGATATCATATAATTTTGGCCTCTTTTTTAAGAAATAAAATAATTAAGAGAAAATTATTAAAATCATAAATTTATTTGTTAAAATCTAAATTAGTAGAAAATATATTCTTTGTTATACATTGTCGGTATATTGATACCATATCAATCATATAGAACTGAGTTTAATCCTCTACGATACTCTATCGATATATTAATACTCTATGTGATATAATATAGGGTGAACGCTACCATCAACATGACATAAACATGCGAATTTTAATAATAAGACAACTTAGAGAGTTTGAAAATTTAAACAATCTTAAAAAAAAATTGTAATAAAGGAATCAATCAGGTTTAAAACTAGCCGTTAGAATGTGTTTCACCCTATTTGCGCCGCACCCCCTTTAACGTTCAAAAAGGAAATTTCTATATAGTCTTGTCACGATCTCTTCTTCGTCTTCTCAATCCGAATATCGCTCAACCCTTTTTTCTCTTCTGAAGAATAAAGGGGCTACTTCAAAAATCCTTTCTTTTCCTGGATTTTTTTGCTCTCATTCTTGATGGCTACAATGAACAGTGGAAACAACAGCAACACTCCAGCAACTGCGCAAGTGGTGTCTTCACCAAAACAAACACAGCCTACTGCAAAGACTGTTGATACTCAGTCTGTTCTTAAAAGGTATCTTTTGAATTTTGATGTTTATGGTTCTTGGGTATGTTGATTTTGTGGTTTTGAATTCATGGGATATTGATCTGTGTGTGGATTGGTTTCAAGTCTTTTATTGAAAAGTTGGATTTTTTTTGGGTGTTTGTGGATTGGTTTTATGAGTTCAACTAGTATTTTGTTTTCTTGATTTTTGAGATGGTTTTAGTAGGGTTGTGTAGATCTTCAATTTGGTTTGCAATATTGTCCTGATGATTTCTCGAAATGTTGCTGGATTTTGTTTTATGTGATTTTGTGTGTGTAGTTTCAGGTGTTTTCTCATATGGGTATGTGCTCGAATTGATTTTAGTGCTTATGCAAGATCCTTGAAGCCTTTTCTTGAAAAATTGTTTTTTGGGTGTTTATGGTTTGATGAGTTCAAAATTGAGGTGTTTATCCATATGTGTATGTTTATAATTTGATTTTATTTTCTTGATTTGGGGCTTTGAGATGGTTTTATTAGGGTTATAGATCTTCGATTTGATTTTGAAGATCCTTCTGGTGATTTCTCAAAATGTTGAAATCTTGGATTTTATTTTAGGTGTTTTCTATGTGCTCAAGACTATTCTGCAAGATCATTCTATTTGAGTTTCAATTATATCTTCAAATTTGTTTTCTAGGTTTAAGTTTTTAGGTGTTATTTAGTCATTTTGCTTAGATGTTCACAAATCTGATTACGGTTTTCTTTTTGGTTGTATTACTAGGTTGCAATCTGAATTGATGGCTCTAATGGTAAGGAATCAGAGAAATCTCTTTACTTTCCATTTTTCTATTTCAGAGAAATCTGAATTGATGTATTGTTTTGTTTTCGTTATGTTTTAGATGAGTGGTGACTCTGGAATATCTGCATTTCCTGAAGAAGACAACATATTCTGCTGGAAAGGGACAATAACTGGTAGCAAAGATACAGTTTTTGAAGGAACAGAATACAAGCTCTCTCTTTCATTTCCTGCTGATTACCCTTTTAAACCACCAAAGGTCAAATTCGAGACTGGTTGCTTTCATCCTAATGTTGATGTGTATGGGAACATATGCTTAGACATTCTTCAGGTAACAGTCCCATCTAATCTTGTTCAAATTGCTTGAATATGCTTTATTTTAAGCCAAGTAATTGGTAGTGGTCCTTATTTAAATTCTGAATCCTTTAGTCAAGGGCGGAGCTACATTCATCAAGGGTGGTCAGATGAACAACCCTTCGTTGGAAAACTTTTTCGTATGTATAGGTTAAATATAGATATTTTGATATATATCAATTGTTGAACACCCGTGATACAAATATCACCCGCTCATGTTCTAAAAGTATGGACACTCTTGACGAAAATGTTGGCTCTGCCACTGCCTTTAGTGGTAGCAGAACCTCTAGGGCTGAGGTCTCTAGACGAGGTAGGGGTAAGGTTTGCGTACACTATACTCTCACCAAACTCCACTTGAGGATTTGTTCCGATTTAAATTCTGAATCCGTTAATAGCCTCGTATTACAGTTGGTATGGTTTTAACATCTGAGCTGATGTGTAGAATACCATGTCATTACAGGATAAGTGGTCATCTGCTTATGATGTGAGGACTATACTTATTTCAATTCAGAGTTTGCTTGGAGGTAAAAGCTACACGATTTGTTAGTTACATTTTCCGATTTGACGTGAACCATTCTCTCTGAATATGTTGTTTTCCTTCTTGTAATGTTGTACCAGAGCCAAATATAAGCTCACCTCTGAACACTCAAGCTGCTGCTCTTTGGTGCAATCAAGAAGGTAAATCCTTAAGCTTTCTTGTAAATTGAAATTATGAGTATAACGACGACTGTTTTTATGAGTCATTTTCTTTCTTTCTTTGTGCAGAATACAGGAAGATGGTTGCAAAGCTATACAAGCCTAGTGTGTAGTGTAACTTTAGGTACTAGTGAAGAATTGTTATTCTTTTTCATATGGATGTGGTTGGGATTGTTTTGTCTATTTCCTGTTGATTTTAGAAAATCTTCTCTTTCATTTTAGAAAGAGGAAAGAGTTGTTGTACTTTCACAAAAATATGAGAATATAGAATGCACCATTCTATTTTTTTTTTTCCATTTTTAATCTCTTGTGTCTGAAATTCCTTGGGTTTTTCTAATCTGAAATCATGTCAAACAATATTCATTCTAGTTATGAGTTGCTAATTAGCAAATTTATTGCACAACTATGAGTCTTTCTTCTGGGTATGAAAAAGAAATGTAAAATCTTGTGGCTCAAGAAGGTGCCGACTTTGCAGGAAGATGAGCCCTGGCTTAGAGAACCAATTGGAAGAATTTCAAATATATATAAAATATTAAAAAAAAAAAATCAAAATCGTTTGGGCTCGAAGTTACTAAGCCACTATGAAGGTTTGGGAGAAAAGTGTCTTTAGAGAATCAGTTCAGATTTATACCGGGGCAATCATCTTATCGGAGACTAGTGGGATAATGTAGGAAAGAAAGAGGAACCTTCATCTTGGAAGGCTTATGATAGAGTTCCGAGGGTCTAGAGGCAATAGTTATTACAGTGATAAAGGACATGTAAGAAAGACGGAGCCAAAACTCGAGTAAGGACTGTGGGAAGAGACTCTGAGTATTTTTCTGTTGAGATGGGGGACTTCATCAAGATCATGCTAATTGCCTTAGTGATGGATGAACTGACACGATCTATCCAAAAGGAGGTTCCTTGGTATATTTGTGGATGATATAATACTGATTAATAAGACTGGGGATAAAGTTAATGATATGTGTTTGGAGACATATTTTGGAATCCAAAGGCCTCAACTTGAGCAGGACCGAAACAGAATACTTAGAGTGAAAATTCAATATTGCGAGGGATGAGAAGATACCACATAAAAAGTAAATTTTACAGAATGGTGGTTAGACCGTCATTGCTATATGGGATAGAGTGTTGGCCAGTCAAAAACTCATATCTAGAAGGTGCAGGATACAGAGACGAGGATGTTGAGATGGATGTGTGGACATACCAGTGGTGATAAGATTAGGAATGAAACCATTCGGGAGAAGTTAGGGGGTGGCGTCCATGGCAGACAAGATAAAGGAAGCGAGACTGCGATCATTTGGGCATGTTCGTAGAAGAAGTGTCGATGCTCCTGTTAGGAGGTCTGAGAAGTTGGATTTAAGGATTATACGAATGGATGGAGGTAGACCCAAAAAAAAAAATATTGAGGAGAGGTGATTAGACATGATATGACACAACTTCACATCACCAAGGACATGACTTTAAATAAAAAGGAGTGGAAGTCGCGTATTAGGGTAGTTAGTAGGATTAGTCATGTTTTTATATCTTGTGTTGTTATTGTACATCTTAGATTTGTTACTTTATTGTATTTATATATTATCACTTATTTTACACTTTAGTCGTTTTTCTTTCTTATCTAACATGTTCTACTTTGTGGTCTGATATTTTTAAGATGAAGATCTTCCAAAAACAACCTCTCTATGTCTATAAAGTAGTGGTAAAATCTACACATATTTTACCCTTCCTCTAAACCCCACTTGTGAGATTCCACTAAGTATGTTATTGTTTGTTTGTATTAATTTTTCAAATAATACACAACAATAAATTACGAAACTAATACTTATCAAACATACAAACAAGCTGTAAAGAACATCAACGCGGTCCGTTAGTGTTAACAACACAACGAGAGCTCATCCCATTTGCTGTCACTTTTTATCAACATTGTTAGTACTAGTTATTGTCACTACATCTTTTCCAGCAGAAGAAGAATACAGCCAAATTCGCCTATATTTGTATTGACCATACAATATAGATTGCTTATACATGTGTTTACACTGAATATACATTACGATACTTTCAAAAACTGAATATGACTTAACTACAATGAGATATGTACTGACTATACATGTCTATACAGTGAATGACCATTTTTTTGATAAATATTTTAACCAAACAACTACGCAGAGTAATTATCCCTAGAATTTATAGCTCCAGAAAATCTCAATTTAAAATTACAGAAAGATAACGTTTGGAAACATGAAATAAAAGCAATAGAGCAAGGGCAACAGATACAGCCAGAAGTTGAGCTTAAAAATGATCAATCTTTAAAATAAAGTTTCCAGTAAAAGTTCAAACCAACCTAAAACCTAAAACATGATCATTGGATGCATAACCACCTTCATAGGGTTCTCTATGGAGTTCAAAAACTATATCAAATATGGCAGATTTTAAAGCACCTAACAGAATTCTCTTTGATCACGATGGAAACTCCGTATGATGCCTCAGTATAATTAGTTCTTAGAAGTAAGCTGCCTCAAGTTATACTTGGCCAACTCCTTGTACTTATCAACAACTCCTAGCAAGCATACAGTCTGCAAAATATGGAGAGAATAAATATCAGAAAAAGTGATTTCTTGACCAGTAAAGAGATGAGAACACATATGTTGGACATCAGGAGTGTGCCACCAGCTTACTAGGATAGATGTAAAGCTGAGATTCAAACAAAAAAGACAAATCAGCAAAGACAGTCTCGCCAAGGTTTCTCTGAACGTTGATATCACATTAATAAACTTTAAATTGAGCGCTAAACTGCTCACATTTGATTCAAGTCTTTGAAGAAACAGCAGAAAAGCCCCTAAAATGGTAGGGGTCTTTCAAGGTACTCCCTCCATCCCAATTTTGGAGTCCCATTTTTGTTTGAGCATAATCCCAATGTGGTCCAGGTGTTCAAGCCATGGAAATGGTCGTCTTACAAACATGCAACTTAAGATTGCATAAAGTAAATGTGGTCCAGCCCTTCACCTGACTCCATTTCAAGGCAGAAGCTTGCTGCAACTGGTTGTCCTTTATTTTGTTTGGGCACAACTATTAACGTAAGAGTTGAAGTTCCAATATATTTAAATGGAAGTGGATAGAAAATTGTAAGGGGATCCATTTTGGGGTTTTAAGCGCAACTAAAGTGTGGGCTTCAATGAAAAAGGTGCAGAGGGAGAAAAAAAAATACAAATATATAAATGTTTAATTGAATTTGTTTTTTAAATATCAATTGTTTAATGTTGCCTCTTCAGAAGGAGCTCATCGGCAAGAAAAAAGTATGCCTGAGAACCTTGTTGATGACATTGAATGCACATTAAGCAATGCGAAGCGCTCAACACATTTTGAGCCTCGCACCAAGGCTTAAGTGTGCATTTTACAATGCTGATTTGCATATCAACAAAAAGAGAAGACGGAAGTAGTAAAAATTCTGACCAATCCCAGGCACTCAGAACCTTAGTTACTGCATGGCAGAGAAATGCAAAAAAACAATAGGGCACATTTATAAGCAATGATATGTACCTTGACTATTTGAACCACTATGTTTACTTCAGGGTTGCTAAGATCAACTTTGTGAGGTGAAGGGACAGATTTAGCCACAGTATCAATGATTTTCATCCTATTGATTCCAGTATTTGCTCGGGCTTCATAAAGCACTGCAAACTGCGCGAAACAACTAATCAGGCTAGAAGCTTTGATTCATCCTTCCAAAATAAAGTAGTCAACTGCAACATAAATGAGCACCAAATATTTCCATCCTATCTTCAAATCTCTGAAACTTGAGTCAACAGAAGTTGCAGCTAATTATATTTCAGAAAAACATTGAAATCAAAATTCCAATATCTAAAGAATAGCAGCCGTCGTGTAGCTGAAAGACCCAGCATCAATTAAGTGCAAGGTCTCTTCCAAATGCATACATCCACAAAGGCAGCAATTTGTCAAGTTCCAATATCATTTCCATGATACATGTCAAACATTAGATAGATATTTTCAATCACATGCCAAGAGAAGAGCCTATACAGTGAAAATAATGGTCCAAGAGGTATAAATATGACCTTCTTTGGAGTGTCGCTTTCGGCAGGTAGGTATTTTGTAATGAGAGGCTTTATTGCTTTTTCAATTTCCTCCTCTGATGCATAACATGTTGCTTCAACTGGTAATACTCTCAATATGAATCTGTTGAAGACAATGACATTCTTGAGTAACAGAGATTAATTAAAGTAACCTATATGGCATATTCCACATTAAGAATCTATATAGAATAAACTCAAAAAGAAAATATACTTGTAGAGATCTACGAATAAAACTTTAAGCAGATAAAGCAACCTTGATACATGTTTCTTTGTCAAGGCAAGCGAGGACATCATATGTTGAACAATTTCCTTAGGGTTGGGATCTCCATCTTTCTTGTTCATGTGAACAAACACAACACCATTGCAGCCTGAGTCTAGGTAGCTAAAACGCCTCTGTTTGCAGAAGGAAAGCAACATGTTAACACAGATATCTCTTGAGACGAAGAACAATATTGAATCAGACACAATGTTAACCGTCTCAGACACAGTGTCTTTTTTATGACACTGACTCAGACAGTTAAATCTGATAGAATTGGTGCTTAAGATAAAATCAAATGAGAAACAACACAAAATCAGGACATAAAGAGTCTTTTTCTCGTTTATGAGAAGCTACACAATAGTAGGATTACTGCAAAAGATATATCAGCACTGAGAATAGTGCAGTTTTGTACAAATGTTTTGGTACGATGGTATTCACAGAAAGAAACTTTATATCAGTAAATAAGACTATGTCAACCACAAAATCAAAGGAGAGAAAAGCAATCCCAGCTCCTTTCAGTGGGAGATTATAAAGGCATTGCATTTCATTGTGCTCAAACTGAAATGACTTGGCCCTAACAGACATCTAACATGAATGAAGGATGAGCAGAAGACGACATGGATACACACATAAAGAAATTAAGCCATAAGTAATAGACTTAAATAGCATAGGAATTAAAGTTGTAGCTTACTTGAAACAATAAGAAAGAAGTATATCCACTTACCTTGCTTTTGTCTACCAACTCAGCAAGCTCAGCATCAATTAATTTATCAATAGATTTCTCCTCTGTCTTACCAAATGCAATATTTCCAGCTTCTGATGCTTCTTTTTCAACACACTGTTTCTTTGCAGGTGGCTCCCCAACTTCAATATCTTTCTGTTCAAGAGTTGTCTCTAGCAACTCCTTATTCTCAGTATTTCCTTGTATTACTTCATCAGTAGAGGTGTTATCCTTGTTTTCAGGACCAGACTTACCAGTTTCTAAGCTGTCAATATCATCATCAATTTTCTCCTGACGCTGCTCAAGTTTTGAAGTCTCCTCTTTGGCCTGGTCCTCATCATTCCCATTGTCTCCGTCTTCTTCATCATCACTACTAGAAGAATCAGAATATTTGAAAACAGTCTTTTTGTTTACAGGTTTTTCTGATAATTTTCCCTGTCCTAATTTTGAAGTTGTCCCCTGCACCAGCTCTTCATAAAACTGCACAAAATTTGAAAAAAAAAAAAAAGAAAAAATAAATCACGGGTCACATCTACACAGCCAACAGTAAACCAATCAAAAGAACAAGACAGCAAATTTTTTCTATGTTTTAAGACTCCTCCATGAATCAAACATCAGCCAAGCTTAAAATCTGAGGAAAGTCTTCAGAACTCATACTAAAGAGGCCAAAAATATTTTAAGACAATTTCCTTTACAGTTTTTAATTCTGAAATGACGAGTTTCCAATTTGCCATCCTTTAGATAACTGGAAGAGTACAGGAAGTCTCATGAACAAAAATGTTTACACAAGTCTTTAGACTCTTCCTGGGCTACCTTATGAGCTTGTCCTTTCTGGTGTTCGGCATTGAAACTCATTAAACTTTTTCTAATTGTAGTAAGGCGACGTGCTTTTAGGGACGGATTAGAAAGGAAAATGTGCTACATAAAATGGAACAAAGGGAGTAGTTATGAGCTTACAATTGCAACTAATTGCTTATTTGAGGATGTGCATGAATAAAACTAACTACTCATTTGACCACAACGAGTTAGAGAAACATGGACAAATACAACTTTACAGTGACATCCACACTATACACGTTCATTTAGAGCCTTTAAAAAAGATTCATAGAGATGCTTATTTTGGTCCAAAGTGACATTTATCTTGCTTGTGAGGTCAGAAATATGGAACCAACTTTTATAGGAAATAAGTCGAGCAAAAGGAAGAAATATACTACATATACGGTACAATCAGTTACATATCCTCATCCTTGATTTGTTTGGGTAACATGTGGTATTTCCTTGCTTTCTTTTTGGAGCAACATAGCAAATTTCGATGTTGAGGCCATGACTGACTTTATGAATTCTTTACACAGTCTGTAAGAAGTACATGACAACATACTCTTTGATGCTGATATAAAAAACTACCTTAGTCATCAAAATATAAGTGGTACAGACAAAACTTTAAAGAAATGGAAGATGTTGGAACATTATGAAGTCAAAAGTTCATCATAGAGCATAAGTAAAATTGCGAGGAAATCACAAAAAATGATCCCTTATGTTCTCGGGTAGGTTTAAAGTAGTCTCTTAAATGTACACCCGAGCAACTTTGGTCCTTAAGTTTGTCAAAGTTAAAACTTTTCATCTCCAAAATAATTAACAAACTTTAGTTGGTAGATTTAACTGGAGCTATGGCGAGCCCGGTGCACTAAGCTCCCGCTATGCGCAGGGTCCGGGGAAGGGCCCGACCACAAGGGTCTATAATACGCAGCCTATAGTACCCAGCCACAAGGGTTTAACTGGAGCTATGGCGAGCCCGGTGCACTAAGCTCCCGCTATGCGCAGGGTCCGGGGAAGGGCCCGACCACAAGGGTCTATAATACGCAGCCTATAGTACCCAGCCACAAGGGTTTAACTGGAGCTATGAAAACAGAAAAATTAACTAGAAACACCAGTCCATCAAACCTCAGAAATTGCAACACCAAATAACTGTACAACATACCAGATATAGAGCAAAAAAAGCAGAACTTGCACCTCAAAATTGCACCAGACACCAGAAAGACCAAAAATACCAGAAATTAAAAAAAAACATTTTTGAGTTCCCATTAAAAAAAATTTCTCCATATTCCCCGTGAAGTTCAACAATCAATATTGTTAAATATTTGATCAAAATTCAAAATGCTCAATTCTGATAAACTTGAAGGATCAAAATTGCTCGGAGATATGTTTAAAAGACTACTTTAAACCTATCTCAAACATCAAGGGCCCTTTTTGTCATTTACTCATAAGATTGCGAAGATATGGAAAATTTCACACAATATCTAACTTGGAAACTTGGATATCCTGGGAGGAATTCAACCTGATAACTTTGAAGAACACAAAACCTGAATTAGATGATCACCAAGAACCACAATATCCTTTTATCCTTTTAGACAGTGATAGAACCAGAATTCCTAACAACGGGATCAAAAAAAGTGCAAGAATGCCATACTACATTTAAAACTTATCTAATGTCAAGGGAATTCAAAAATTTATACATATACCAAAAAAAAAAGATGTTTCATGAATTCTGCCCTATTTGCACCATATAAAATTCCAATTAAGTGAATTCAACTTAACCTCCTTTGTGAAACGTAGCTCTGCCACTGCTTCTGGAGTCACTACTACCAATAGCAACAAACAAGGTGATTTTTCTCGACATCACATTTAGGGCATGGCTTTTTGTAGACCTAGCCCGCAATCTTTTATCATGGTAAAATACCTACCTAAAATCAACTTCTTTTTCTCTTCATTATTGAAAGATGGATCAGTCATCAAAAGATCAAACTGTTACTTATAGCAAATTCAGTGCTACAAAGAAGTGGAGGGGAACTAATTCAATCTTCTTTAGAATAAGCTTTACCACAACATACCCCGGGTAATCCCACTAAGTGTGGGGTCTAGGGAGGGTAGAGCATAGACAGACCTTACCACTACCCCATGGAGGTAGCCAGGCTGTTTCCAAATGATCCTCGGCTCGTGTACAAAATTATTAAAAAAAATTGCAGAAAACCAATTCTAATCGGGAGATTCAAACAAGGAAATGTCTTTATCATTCGTAAAGGAGGTAAGTTTGTGATGTTCCTTCACGTAAATACCAACAACAACAATATACCCAGTGGAATCTCACAAGTGGGGTCTGGGGAAGGTAGTA
>DF357709.1:52145-76233 GCA_000787875.1 Solanum virginianum | reverse complement strand
CGATGAACATCCCTAGGTAGAGTGTATAAAATACAACTTTTATAAAATGTAGATAGAATAACATTTCTAAATAAATATTTACCAGTAATAACTTAATACAACTATAGTTGCATCCAATTATAATTTGTCACTATAGTTTAATGAAAATAGCTATTAACGTCTAAAATTCGTATATTAGCAACGAATTATATAAATGGATTTGTATATTGACAGCAAATTACTTATCATATTTGTATATTGACAGCAAGTTATACAAATAAATAATACCTGTAAAAAACGAAATTATTGCTATGAAGCGTCATTAGATAAATTTTAGCTAAAAAAAAGCATAATTAAAATGTTTATTACCAGCTATTTGTGAATCTTCCTCTAAAATGTATTAGTACTGTTGGATAAGTTATGATAAACTATTTTCTATACATTATTTGATTTTGATGTATTAATGAGAGATTTATATTTATCCATGCTAATTCATATATTAATAGCTCATGTGTTGCTAACATCATAATTTGTTTTATTTAGTTATAATATCTATAATACTCAACAAGACGCATTAGCTATACATAGACAAAAAAAACTCTACCAAATAAAGAATTAAACAACGAGATACTATATTATATATATATATATATATATATATATATATATATATATATATATATATTAAACTCTTTCATACATGCTACCAAATGAACACCACTTATTTAGATAAGTTTGTCATGTCTTTATTCACTAAGGGTCGGTAGCTCGTGCAAATACGGGCTTAATATTATTTATTTAGATTGAATATTGAGAGATCTTTGATGATCACGTTGTAACCTAAATATATTTGAGAGGATTTAGTTATTTTCTAATATCAAGAGCACCTCAACAAGTTTAAGAGTTCGTTTAGTTGTTTTTAGTTTCTCATTCTGTTTGTCAATGGTCTTTTGGAGTTGGCTGCACAAACCAAACAGGAACAAAATAATTTTGTAAGGTTAGCTGAAATATTACACGTAGCTACCAAAACTAAATAGAACTAGTAGCAGTAAGAGCTAAAATATCTTTTTACACATCCATAAGAAGTTCTGGAAATTTAAAATCTGTAAAATGACAGAATGAAATCAGTTGTGTACGTAACTGGAAACAACTTACTTATTGTTCATCTATGCTTTAGAGTATGTTCAAGAGAACAGTCATGACAGCATCATCAAGGAACCAGACATCACAGTATCTTCAAGAAAACAACTGTAGATGAAAAAAATCATTTGGTCTGCCCCCATACAATGTAGTCTGCCCCTGAAATCTTGACAAAATGCTGGTGGAATTCAAGTATCCAAAATTATCTTAAATTAGTTGGTAAATGGAATATCACACAACCGTCGATATACTTTAGGAAAGGAAAGATCATTCCAGCTTCGACCCACCCATAATCCTAAAAACAATTATAGCTTAGAAGTTCTTATCCTTTTACCATAACTAAGTATACAAGTATGTCAATATACCCGGGCAAAAAAATGCTCATTTAATCTTGTTGAGTTTTATAAAACAATGAAAAAGGAAAACAAGATTTTACCTTTTTACTTATATACTTGTTAATCCAGAATCATAACTTGCTTTAATTTTATCAAGGCCTTTTTTGTTGTTTTGCTTTAAGGAAGCGATGCACTGTGATTTTATCTTATTTGGGGTTAAGCAGATGTTCATCCTCAAATGGGCCAGAGACGTGTCATTGTTTCAGCAATTTTTAAGACACGTTAATTTTTAGAAAAGCAACAAATAGAAATACTTTGCACTAATTATAAAACACGTCATTTTTGAACCCATAAAATAGATACCTAACTCTTCCTTCTAAAATAAGGGAATATCACAATTAATAATACAAGAATTAAGTTGTTGTAAAAGTTATACATAATTGCACATAATTAGATATTTTGTTTACCATATATAATTCTATTTGGGGGGCTTAATTTAGTGAGTCGGGTTAATTTGAAGAGAGGATCAAGTAATTCAATTGAAATCAGATAATTAAAGTCTGAAGAATTTATTTGGATAATATTTTTTTAGTACTTTCATAATGCAAAGGTATATTTAACTCTATAATATAATCAAGGACAACAAACTTACACAAATGCTACAAATAAAGGTTGGTCTGGATATTTTATCCCCATAAAAATAGCCTTATCAAAATAGTCTTCGTTCATCTAATAAATTTTTTTAGACAAAATTGTTCTTTAAACATAATAAAAATTTAAAAGTTTGTATTTGATGATTAAATGAAACTAAAAAAGAAAATATTTTTTTCTTTTTTCTTTTCTCTCTTTCTTTTTTTTAATCTTCGTTTCTATCTTATTCATTTATTTCTTTTCCTTCTATTTTTTTTTACTAGTTTAACTTACGTGCGTTGCACATGTATCATACATTTATAATTAAAAATTATAATTAACGCATGCTTTTATATTTAAATATTTAAATCATATAGAAAAAGTAAAAAGACAAAAATATACGCTCTTATTATTTTTTATTTGACTTTTCTTTATTAGTATTTAATGTTATGAGTGATTGACCTTTATTTGTGAAACTATTCGTCTAGTCAAAATCAATAAGTAAAAAATTATTTGTTTAAATTTATGTGGTATTTTTTGACTTTTGAAATTTATTTTTTAAAATCAAATATAGGTGTGTTACATGTTTATTTCAAGTTAAAAGTATTATTAATTATTGTAACAATTGAGTCGTACAAAATATAAATAATTAATAATTTAAAATATTATAAATAAATATAACATAGTTAAATTTTAATTGTATCAGAAGGGATAAAGAAAGAGGTTTTCAGAATTAATAAACATTTTGATGAAACATCAACCACCCATGAACACCACCGAAGTAATTAGCCCTCTATGAAGACCATCAAAGCTAACTCTCAGAGGGATTTTGCTTCCCTCTAGAACTAAATCTCGTAAATGGCGAATTGAGATGTAGATCTTCAACCAACCATTCATCACTTTAGCGGCATTATCATCATCATTTGCGAATACTTCCTCCATTATCGTCATATGGGTCCAGTGATTTTACATGGAATAAAGGTTCGGCGGATTCGGATCGGCCCCCGAGAACATTGACCTATTCGTAAGTCCTCGTTTTTCACCAAACGCTATCTATTTCTCAACGATCCAATTTTTCGCTGATTTGTTCATTTCTTACAGCTATATATCCGATCCAATTGGATTCACGATCCCATGAATCGCGAGAAAGAGAGTTGAGGAAAAGGGCTTTATGGGCACCAACACGAGCAGTGACGCCTAGGAAGCTGGAGATTTGGTAATCTGAGAAAATGTAGAGGAGAGTATTTAGCTATACATCCCAGCAACGCATAGTGTTGGAATGATAGGCAGACATATAATTCGTTTCTCTTGTGCTGCTTTCCTCCTAATGCTTGGTTTATTTGTCTTAATATAAGTTGTATGTTTTTTTTATAGATGCTTGGCGGAATTGTCGATGCACACATTTTGGAGCCCAAGTGTTAATTTCCTTCACTAAGGCCACAAAAATGGATAGTATCGAGTACTGTCGCAGTACTTGAAGTATTCGTCATAGTTGAAGGCATCGTAAGTTGCCTGACAAAAGTCGTGTCGATATGAACAATGTAAGAACTTTTTCCTTTTTAAGGTCAAGAATTTATCAGTTTTACTCGGTAGGTATGTGATTTGAAAATTACTTCTCTAATTTTATAAATCAATTTTATGAGTTTATACTTAACATACTCATCATTTTTTAAGAAAGCAATATGTGACCCGCCACTTGTACTTGAAGAATGCGGAAGAATCTAGAGGTTTACGGAAGACTCTAAAATGGTGTAGAAAAGCCTAGTAGTCCTTAGTTTTCTCTAAGCATGTGAAGAATTGTGTGGAGGATTCTAGAGAAGGTGTAAATATTTAGGAACCTGTAGAATAAACATTATTTGCACGTAAGTCCTTTAGGAGTAGTATAAATAGAGGGCCATTTAATTTGTAAGGCATCAATCTAGAAATCCAGAAAATCAAGTTGTAAAGCATTCTTCCAAGCAATACAAGCCTTCTTTCCAAAAGCTCTTCTTATCTAGCTCGTGAAAGAGTTGTGAGCAAATCGACTAGTGCTGCACAGAAGTCTTTGTGAAAGTTCTAAGTTCATGCCAAAGATCTATCACAAGTCAGTATATTTTGTGTACAGTTAAATATTAAATCTTTCTAAACTTCAAATGAGAAGCTTTAATGTGTAAATCATTTTTAGATATTTTTGCATCCGACTAATTTTAATTTTGCCACAACTATTCAAGTGATATATTGTGAGCTTACAGAAGCAGAGTGCGGCTTCTATGATGCATTGTATAAAAGATCCTAGGTTTTGCCATCATTGATTATTCTGTCCATGAAATATTTTTATACCTAGATACTCTTTGCACCTTTATTTCCTTTACAATAGTCTATATCTCCAATATCAGGTGAAGTTTGATCAATTTGTTAAGCATGAACGGATTTTTCACATCTATGCTTCTGTATTGGAGTTGCTTTTGCGACTTCGTTAATGTTGTGACCATCATTTTCTTGTCATGAGGTTTGGACTTGTATTTATGTGCTTATCTATCTTTTGAGTTTGTTATTTTGTTGTTTCTTCTTGTGTATATGAACTTATACTCCAGAAAAATTGGTGTGTAACTTTCCAACTTGCACTTATTTATTTTGTGTTGATGAGTTCAACCTTTCATTCAGTGTTTAATTTTATTCTGAATGTATGTGATTCTCATTACTTCAATTATCCCAAAAAGATATCCTTGACCAATTTTTGTAATTTAATTAGACCAATTAATTCACACTATAAAGTTGTATTCAAATAGTCTTTTTTGCTAATAAAATCTAAAGAAAATGAAAATATATTACAAATTATCTTCTTGGTTTGATAATGAAATATGTATATGTGAAGCAACTATGTAAAGTAAACTTGTAGTACTAAGTTGCATATCTTAGTCAAGGAACATTTCAGACTATAGGACATAGACAAAAGGGAGTGTTTGATTTTAGTTTTTTTTCTTAACTTGAAGATGTATGCTATGTGTTCCCTGCAAAAATTAAGTGCATGCTTATTCTTTGATTGAAGAGCAATTTTTTGGGTTTGGAGAGAGGAAGTTGTGTGATGCTTAGGATTATGGGAAGATGTATCTATTTTTTCAGTTGTTGCTTTCTTGATTATGTGGGTCATACTTCATTCTGACTTGTGATTGGAGTTGAAATGGAAGCACTTGTTTTTCCTTGTTTGTTGAAAGAAAGGCAAGGTAAATCTTTCAAAAATTTTGTAATTATTGAATCTAGTTTTTGTGGAAAGTAATCTTGTATTTCGGATTGAACTAGTCTGTTGGCATCAGCATCATCCTTGACTTATAAGACAATGACAGGTGTAATTATTTTTGCAGTTGATCTTTTAGACTGTTAACATAGGTAGGTTACTTCTGAATGTAGACTCAATTCCAGTATCTTATAGCTAATGGTTGCTACATATTAAGTAATTGTTGATGGGCTTTATTTTTGGCCAATCGGGGTGATACTCATTATTGACAAAAAATTGATAGAATCAATAACCTGAACAAAACAGAGTTGCTACCAACAACAACTTTGCTAGTTTTCATGCTTATGCACAATATCCAGTACGTCAAATGTAATTCAACACAGCACTTAAACAAATAAATATTACAACAAAATAGATTAAAGAGGTTAAATGTTAACTTGTTTAGAACCCTATATCACTTGACATATATATTGAAATAGGTTAGTGGGATTTAACAGTTTGAGAGAAAAAAATTAAAAAAAAAGAGAAAACAAATCTGCGTAACTCAAAGCAGCCACTATTGCTAGGTGAGATTCTCAATTTTTATATTGTTACAATGATGTGTAGAATTGGTTAGTTAAGAGTGCATATGCAATATTAATTCTTATTATTGTATCCTTTTAAGTTGGAAAGGAAATGAAAAATTGAAAATATGTACCGCAAGTTTTCTTGAGAAAGTGGGGGACAAGGTATGGCTTCTAGTGATACCATTGGGTAATCATCAAAGTCAATATTGGATTGTGATCATCTTTTATGATACATTGCAGATTATGTTTATTTCTTGCATAATCATAGGGCAAAATTGCTCACATGCTCATTGTCTTTTCTAAAGATACCTTCACTTTTTTTTTCTTTTTTTGGAGAATGTTACTTGTAACTGGCTTTTATTTTGGATCCTTTTCGTACAAAATATGTCATTTGTAAAGTCTTCCGTATGGAAATGATCCAAAATAAAAAGCCACTTACAAGTGACATTCTCCCAAAAAAAAAATGTGAAGACATCTTTAGAAAAGACAATGAGCATGTGAGCAATCTTTCCCTATGATTATGAATTTCTCATCATGCAAGAAATAGACATAATCTGCAATGTATCATAAAAGATAATCACAACCCAATATTGACTTTGGTGATTACCCAATGACATTACTAGAAGCCATACCTTGTCCCTCACTTTCTGAAGAAAACTTGCGATACATATTTTCAATTTTCCATTTCCTTTCCAACTTAAAAGGATATAATACTAAGAATTAATATTGCATATGCACTCTTAATCAACCAATTCTACACATTAACAATATGAAAATTGAGAATCTCACCTGGCAGTGGCGGCTTCTTCGAGTTACGCAGGTATGTTTTCTCTTTTTTCTTTTATTTTTTTCTCTGAAATTGTTAATCCCACTAACATATTTTAATATATGTGTCAAGTGATATAGAATTCTAAAACAAGTTAACATTATTAATTATTCAAATTTACCTATAAATTAAATAGTCTTAATTATCAAATAGTCCAAAGTACCCACTAAAATTTTTATGAGGGGGATATTTTTATGCAATCAAGAGAACTAATTCTAGAAACGATAGTATGTGTCATTACATTATCCACTACTAAAAATCATGTTTGTCCTCAAACATAAGGTAGAAGAAAGTACCTGAAGCTTAAAAAAAGATGAGGATATTTAGCATGCATGTCAGACTCTATCTCCCAAGTCACCTCTCTAACTGGACGGTTCTTCCATTGTACCTTCACAGAAGTAATCTCTTTATTTCTAAGCTTTCGAACCTGTCTATCCAAAATAGCTATAGAATCCTACTCAAATGACAAGTTTGGACTCACCACAATCGAATCAAATGAAAGTATATGGGACTCGTCCAACACGTACTTTCGAAGCATTTAGACATGAAACACATGATGCACAGATGATAAACTAGGTGGCAAGGCTAGTCTATAAGCCACCTCTCCCACTCGCTCCAAAATCTCAAGTGGGTCAATGAATCGAGGCCTAAGCTTTCCTTTCTTCCAAAACTACATCACACTCTTCATGGGTGACACTTTGAACCAAACATGATCGCCCTTCATAATAACTCTAGGCCTTGAACCATCCTATCTGCATAACTCTTCTGTCAACTCTGGGCGGTCAACAACTGACCCTGAATCATACGGACCTACTTTATAGCATCCCTGATAAAGTCTACATCTAATGAATCTATCTCAGCGGAATCAAACAAACTGATCGGGGATTCACATCGTCGGCCATACAAAGCCTAGAGTGAAGCCATCTGAATACTGGAGTGATAACTATTATTATTGGCAAACTCTGCTAAGGGCAAGTGCTGGTCCCAATAGGAACCAAAATTGATCACGCACGCTCGAAGCATGTCCTCCAATACCTGAATCGTCCACTCAGACTGTCCGTCTGTCTGAGGGTGAAAAGCTAAACTCATATCCAACTGAGTACCTAAACCATGCTGCAAGGCCCTCCAAAAATGTGAAGTAAAGAGAACCCCGGTCAGAAATGATGAAAACAGGCACACCATGCGCTCTACTATTTGAATGATGTAAAGATCTGCTAACTTCTCCATTGTATACTTAACCTTGACAGGATTGAAATGGGCACACTTAGTCAGTCAATCCACAACTACCTAATAGAGTCATAACCACCCACAGTAGTAGGCAAACCCACCACAAAATTCATACTGATATGCTCCCACTTCCATATAGGAATGGGCATCCTCCGAAACTCACCTCCAGGCCGTTGGTGCTCACACTTAACCTGCTGGCAGGTTAAACACTTGGACACAAAATTTGATATGTCCTTTTTCATGCCACACAACCAGTAATGCTGAATCAGGTCATGATACATCTTCGCCGTTCCCGGATGAATAAAATAACAAGTACATTGAGCCTCCTCAAGAATCAACCCAATCAAGTCACCCACCTTAGGTACACAAACTTGACCTCTAATCCTCAAAACACCATCAGGATCAAGTATCGCTTTCTTAGCCTCTTCTCTAGTCACTTTGACTTTGATGAGACACAACTTCTCATCCTCAAATTGGCGCTCTTGAATCTGGTCCATCAAGGAAGAACGAGCCTCCGTGAAAGTAAGTACTCCTCCATCATCAGAAAACTATAACCTGACTACGATATTAGCTAGACGCTAAACATCTCTGGCCAAAGGTCGCTCCTCAAGTGGATGGTGACTGGACTCTCTATGCTAGAAGTCTTTCTACTCAAGGCGTCGACCATCACATTAGACTTTTTCAAATGACATAAGATGGTCAAGTCATAGTCTTTTAGCAACTCAATCCACTTACGCTGCTTCAGGTTCAGATCTTTCTAACTGAATATATATTGAAGACTCCTATGATTAGTGAAGACTTCACAGTGTACACCATAAAAGTAATGACGTCACAATTTAAGCACAAAAACCACAGCTACTAACTCTAAGTCATGAGTAGGATAGTTTTTCTCATGGGCCTTTGACGGTCTAGAAGCATAGGCAATCACTTTCCCCTTTTACATCAACATACCGCCTAAAACAACTCCTAAAGCATCGCAATACACCGTAAAGTCTACATCTGCCTCAGGTAATGTCAGAATGGGAGCTAAAGTCAACAAAGTCTTGAGCTTTTGGAAGCTCGCCTCATACTCATCAGACCAATGGAAGGCTATATTCTTCTGAGTTAACCTGGTCAATGGGGCTGCAGTAGAAGAAAAACCCTGAATAAACCACCTATAATACCCAGTTAACCCTATAAAACTGCGTATCTCAGTAGCTGAAGTAAGCTTTGTCCAATCTCTGACTTCCTCAACCTTAGCCAGATCCACTCTAATCCCCTTCTTGGACACCATATGCCCTAAGAATGCTATTGAATCAAGCCAAAACTCACACTTGAGAATTTTGTATATAACTTTTCCTCCCTCAACCTTTGTAGCACTATCCTCAAGTGACGAACATGATCAGCCTCGGTCTTAGAATACACCAAGATGTAATCAATGAATACCATCACAAAAGAATCTAAGTATGGATGAAACACACTATTCATCAACTCCATGCGCTGCAAGGGTATTAGTCAACCCAAAGGACATCACCAAAAATTCATAGTGGCCATAACGAGTTCAAAAAGTTATCGTAGGAATAAATTCATCTAGAGTCATTCAATATGGAGGGATGGAGATGGGCTTAGTGTCCGACTTTAGATCAATAAGAAAGTAAATATGCTTATCGGGAGGAACACCTGGAAGGTCAGTAGGGAACACATTGACAAACTCCTAAACCACAGGAATGAACACCATAGAATGTGGTTCAATACTAGTATCTTGAATGAAAGCTAAGGAAGACAAACACCCCCTATTAATCAATTTCTGAGCATGGATGTAGGAGATAACTTTGCTAAGATAAGAACCATTATCACCCTTTCACTTAATCATTGGTACGCCGGGCATGCTAAGGTCATAATTTTTGTATAACAATCAAGAATAGCATGATAAGGAAAAAATCAATCCATCCCCAAGATAACATCAAAGTCTACTATCTCCAAAATAATCATATCTACCCAAGTATCATACCCAGTTAGAGAAATAAGACAGGATCGATACACTTGATCTACCACTAAAAGCTCACGTACTAGTGTAGAAACATGCACGGGCACTGACATTCGTTCACACAATACATCAAGCCCAGACAAAAGGTATGTAGACACATAAGAATAAGTAGATCCAGGATAAAAAAGCACAGATGCAGGCCGATGACAGACTAGAAGAATACTTGTAATAATTGCGACAGATGAAAACAAATCAACAGTATCTAAAAATTGAGAAAAGAAGAAAGGTGTGGGGTAAAAAATATACGGACATGAGAATATCCCAAGCAAGCCAGACAATAGAGAAATGACCCCAACCCAACTTGCTCTGGACAATATATTGCCTCCTATCTGAGCAATACCTCGATCTCCACCACGTGGAACCAAATCACCACTATCTGGAGTTCTATCATCTTTAGTAGTTTGACCCCTACCCGGACCCCTGACTGGTGGAGCCAAATCTCTGACTAGAGCTGCTGAATAAGTATGATGAGGTCCCGAATGAGTCTGAAAGGGACAATGTCAAATCAAGTGGCTTGGATACCCACACCCAAAACAAGACCTCGGTGTACAAGACTGCTGTCCACCAAATGAACTACAATGACTGTCACGAGTGGAACTATGAGACTCTCGAGACATCTGTCCACCTTCAGTTGCTGACATAGATGCAGGTATAGGATCATGACGCATGAGAGAGCTATCACTCCTATGCAAACCTCTACCTCCTGATGAAGTACCAGAAAACTGACCCATAGTACGAGTCCTCTTAGGGTCCCCAAACTCTTCTCGAACCAGTAACTCTGCCTCCTTGGAGGTGCTCACAATAAACTGAAAGAAAGCCCCCTTATAAGCTGCTCTGAATACATAAGATCTAATGGAGAAATTCAAACCCCTCACAAACTTGCGGACTCTCTCCATCTCATTTGGAATCATAGCCAAGGCATATTGAGATAATTGGCAAAAGTGAACCTCGTACTCGGTGATGTCATACTATCCTGCCTCAAATCCTCAAACATCAGTCGGCTCTTCTCTCGTACACTCCAAGAAATGAAGCAATCCTGAAAAGCACTAGAGAACACACTCCAATCTACTGGAGGGGATCCAACTGGTATGGACCTCACATAAGTCCTCTACCACTCCCTGGCTAGTCCATGGAGCTGGAGTAAAACAAAACGGACACCATGTTGATCAACCAATCCTACTGCCTCTATCATTTCATGGCATAAGGTCAAAAACTCATGAACATCCTTGCTCCTACCATCCTGAAATTGAGGTGGTTTCATCTTCTGAAATCTCTCATAACTATAGCTGGTGCAGGAATCACTAGGGGCTGACCCACCTAATCATGATGAACTAGGCCCTGATGCTGCCCTGGAGCCTATTCTCCCACTCTTGTTTGAAAAACTCCCTGCATGCCTGTCGTACCACCCCCGAGTGAGGTTCTCAAGCATACCCATCATCCTCAACAGGGTGTCCTAAAGCAAAGGTGCAGCTGTGGGCTCTGGAAGAGCCTGATCCTCATCAATCTCTATCTGTGGCTCTAGAGAAGCCCCTCTAGCCTGCCCTCTAATTGGTGCTTCTCCTCGGGCACGTCCTCTCACTGACGCCACTCCATGAGCACAGTCTCTAGTTCAACCCCTTCCCCTACCTCTAACTGGGGCCTCAACAACTGTCTTAGGGGCAGCCTCACCTCTACTACCAGTAATAATAGCTCTAGTCCTTACCTCTGTCAAAAGCACATGAGCACAACTCAGTACTAACGAAGATAACCATGTATGATGAGAGAGATTAAATAAAAAGAAATTTTCTAACAGACTTCATAGCCTCTTAAAGATAAGTACAAATATCTCCGTACCGATCCTCAAGACTCTATTCATACTTGGCTCGTACACACATGAGACCTACGAATCTGGGGCTCTGATACTAACTATCACGATCCAAAAATAGATGTGATGACACTTGTTCAATCCCACCAGAACAAGTGTCATCACGTCCATTTTTGGGTCATTATAGATATAGAATCTCAATTAAAAAAGGTATATGTAAGGAAATCACAAGCAACCAAACATTAAAAGCTGAAAATATTTCAACATTTAAATAGTAGATGCAGTGATAAAATCCCAATTTGGGTCTTCCACAATTTCGCAATCCCTAACATTAACAGATGAAAACAAATCAACAGTATCTAAAAATTGAGAAAAGAAGAAAGGTGTGGGGTAAAAAATATACGGACATGAGAATATCCCAAGCAAGCCAGACAATAGAGAAATGACCCCAACCCAACTTGCTCTGGACAATATATTGCCTCCTTTTGAAGGTATCACCTATATGAACGACATGATAACCTCCTCTCTAGTGATTATCGGTTCCTTCGTCTTTCGAAGTACAATCATCATTGCTCTCCTCAATCATCATCTCCTCCTCTTTCTACCGATGATCATCACTAAACCCCTCCATTTATTTCTTGTCAATTAGTTGAACTTAATGTAATTGTCAATCTTCTAAATTTGCAAACACAAATATTTGAGGTTAGCTAGCTATAATATATTTATAAATATAAATGATATATTGTATCAGGTAATTTTATTTGACCTAATATCTCTTTGTAGATAATGTTGTTGGGGTATGTTCTCTTTTTTCTCTTTGGCTACTTTGTCATGACCAAAATCTTTGTTGTTAACACTGATATTCCCCTTGAGAGTGCAACATATAATTGTCCATGTGAAAAAGTACGTTGTGATAAAGTATAGTGCAACATTTAGTATTGTTTGTCCTTGTGCTTGATTTATCATCATTGAAAAACATAATCATATTGGAAACTGTTCTCTAACGAATTTGAAAGGGTAACCTTCATTTTCAGGAGGCGATAGTTAGATTCTCAAGATAAACACATGTTTGTAAGCATGTTGACCCATCATTATTTCTGCATGTATGACGTTGTTATCAAAACCTTTGTATATCATTCTTGTGACATTACGTAAGCCATTGAAAGCATCCAAATTTCTTAACAACATAACAGACACATTTTTCTTCAAGATCAACTTGCAAATTGATATTTGATGAGTAATTTCATTCAACAAAGATAGAAGAATGATATTAATTTTCAATCAAATAGATTCAAAAAGTAAAGATTTAGCAAAAAAATATAGAATTTTGATAAATATTTTATGGGCCTTTTTCTTCATAAATGTTTTGGATTGATTGATTGCAACTGGATCAGGTCAAGACGTTCTTTGCTAATAGTTATTATGTTAGAGATGGTTCCTTATTTAGTAAAGTGTTTGTTGCTCTTGTTACTAGTGAAATAAACTTGATATTGTTGTTACATCAGACTTATGCTTTCTATTGATCTCTTCTTTTTCTTGCAAAGATACCTCTAACTAGAGTAGAGATTTTATAAACATCTGTTCTTTATTCTACAAAAATGAGTTTCCTGCCTATCAAAGCATGCCTTGTTTCTATCCAGCCATATTGTCTATAAGACACGTAACAAAATAGTTCTCTTAATATGCTTTTATCTCTTTTGGTATCACCTACTGCTGCCAACCTTCTGGTAAATTTTTCATAGTCTAGGTATCACTCATATCATACCAAAAACTCTCAATATTTTCTAGAAAATCTACAACGGAGAAATAGGTGCTATTGAGAATAATTAGCAATTAGAGTTAGTTATTAGATTTTCAATTAATTAGTTAGTTGGTTGGTAGTTAGTTGTTAAGTATGGTTGTTAATGAGTAGTGATCAAGTGTGTGCAGACACACAATGTTAATATGGAGTCTAATTGTACATATATATAAATAGTATCCAATACATAGAGGAAGATGAATTCATTCTTCCCTAAATCAATTCCTCTCAAATTCAATCTTCTTCTTCAAGTCAGATTCTTCCACATTCAAATCCATTTCTTAATTGTTGCCATTAACGATTTCTTCATGGTATCAAAACCACGAATCGAGGCCTGACCTGCTCGATTCAACTCTCATTCTCGCTGAGGAACAATGGCAGATTCTGGTCCCAATGTCACTGTAAAGTCCATGCAACCACCGGAGGATGCAGCAGTAGTTTGGGCTGATTTGAAGGAGAGATTTGACAAAGTCGACGATTCTAGAGGAAATCAATTGCATAGGAAAATTTGTACACTCAGTCAAGGTACTTTATCGGTGTCTGCTTATTTCTCGAAATTGAGATTACTTTGGGATGAATTTGATGCATTGGTTCCCCCACCTACATGCAATTGTAACAAATCTAGAACATACATAGATCATTTAGCATGCTTGAGGTTGTTTGCATTTCTAATGGGGCTGAATGAAGTATATGGCCATGCCCGTAGCCAAATTCTCATGTTAAACCCCTTACCTAGTGTGAGTAAAGCATATGCGATGATTATGGATGATGAGAGCCAAAGACTTACTGCTGGCTCATATGTGGGAAATAATGTGCCAGAGCAGATGGCACTGTATGCAGGGAAGGGCAGTGTTTCTAAGAAATTTCAAGCTAGGAAATTCTGTGATCACTGTAAAATCCCTGGTCACATGAGAGAAGAATGCTATAAGTTGAATGGATACCCTCCTGATTGGAAGTTTAAGAAGAAATCAGGAACAATGCAGAACATTAGACATCAGAATGTTGCAAATCATGTCACAACTGTCAAGCATGAGGTTGAGTTTGTTGATGTTCTTGCTGATCCCATGCTGAAAGGGAAGAACAGTGAGTCTGGTCCCATCATATCTGCACAACCAATTTTTACTCCGGATCAATAGAGTAGAATATTGCACATGTTAGAAAGGGATGAGGCAACTGCAAGTTCAAACAGTCCACTAGACAACTTGGTTAACATGGCAGGTACGGTTACCAAATCCAATGTTTTCTCTGTGAATAATGGCAATACACAGGTCAGGACTGGAAGCAAGAGTGGAGACTGGATAGTTGATTCAGGTGCTACATGTCATATGACATGGAAACTAGATAAGCTTTGTCATGCATGTCATGCATCTACTTATGTAGGTAGGAGGGTGCATTTACCAAATGGTGAGACTGCACAAGTTTCACATATTGGTAGTTGTAGAATATTTGATGGAAAGGTGTTGAGTGATGTATTGGTGGTGCCTGCATTCAAACACAATTTACTTTCAGTGTCTAAGTTAACAAGACAATTAAATTGTTCAGTTAACTTCTTCCCTGAGTTCTTTGTACTCCAGGACCTCTCAAGTGGAAAGGTGAAGGGGATTGGTAAAGAAATTGATGGACTGTACTACTTACCTGCTGGACTGCAATGTGGAGAAGGCAGAGGTAACCAGACTGTGATGATGACTCAAAGTTCAACTACAGATAAGCTTCTATGGCACAACAGATTAGGCCACCCTTCTACAAAGGTGTTGAGACATTTTTTCACTGATGAGAGTTTTAGTAGTAGTGATGAATGTAATAAGTGTCCTGTCTATCCACTTGCTAAGCAAACTAGATTGCCATTTCAGTTGAGCATGTCTAGAGCAGTAGATACTTTTGATTTGATTCATCTAGATGTATGGGGACCTTACAGATTTATCACTCATAATGGCTTCAAATATTTCTTGACAATAGTTGATGATCATTCAAGAATGTGCTGGCTATACCTGTTGAAATTAAAGAGTGATGTATTCTCAGTTTTGAAATCCTTTCTAGCATTGGTCAAAACTCAATTTAACAGGCATATCAAGAAAGTAAGAACTGATAATGGGACTGAGTTTTTTAGCAGTGAATATTGTAGTCTGTTGAACTCTCTGGGTATTGTACATGAGAGCAGTTGTCCATACACTCCACAGCAAAATGGGGTGGTTGAGAGAAAACACAGGCATATACTAGAAGTAGCTAGGAAAATCAGATTTCAAGGTAACATTCCTATTAGATTTTGGGGAGAATGTGTGTTATCTGCTGTCTACTTGATTAACAGGTTGCCTACACCGGTGCTAAAAGGAAAGTCTCCCTATGAACAATCCCATGGTCACAGAGCAAATATTGATCATTTGAGAATCATAGGTTGTCTGTGTTATGCAACCAAGGTGCTCAAGCAGGACAAGTTCTCTCCTAGAGCTGAAACCTGTGTGTTGATAGGTTATTCCTCCACTCAAAAGGGATACTTGCTTTATAGCCTATCTCAGAGGAAGATGGTGATCAGTAGAGATGTTGTGTTCAAGGAGGACATCTTTCCATTCAGAAATGTACTCAACAAACATAAGCCATTATTTCCTGCTGAGCCTGTTACAATACCAGATGACTTATCAACATATGATGAAGATGAGAGTCTGTCTGTTTCTATGCCTATATGTGCAGGTGATGATGATACAAATAATGGTGTACCAGTACCAGGAGTTAGTTCCAATGAAAGGCATGATGCTGGACCTGATGATGGACCTGTTGCAACTAAAGTGTTGTCTGTGAGAATTGAGAAAGTCCCAATTAGAAAGTCTACTAGAACTTCTCATCCCCCTATATGGATGAAAGACTATGTAGCTCAACCTGGGACATCTAATTGTCACTCTCAAAGCAACTATGTATCATATGACAAAGTATCTTTCAAATACAAAGCCTACTTATCTAGTTTTTCCATAGACACTGAACCAAGAAGCTTTGAAGAGGCAGTCAAGGACAAAAGGTGGATACTTGCTATGCAGCAGGAAGTACAAGCTTTGGAGGAAAATGGGACCTGGAAGATAGTTGAATTGCCTAAAGGAAAAAATGTTATTGGCTGTAAATGGGTGTTTAAGATCAAATATAAGGCTGATGGTCAGATTGACAGGTTTATAGCCAGACTGGTTGCCAAGGGATATAGCCAAACTGAAGGGATTGACTACCAAGAAATATTCTCACCAGTGGTGAAGATGACAACAGTTAGGTCAACAACACTAGCTGCCACTCAGCATTAGAACATCTTTCAAATGGATGTTTTTAATGCATTCCTACAAGGGGACTTACTTGAGGAAGTATATATGGAGCTGCCCAAGGAATTTTATAGTGATGAGAAGAGTAAGAATTTGGTATGCAAGTTGGTGAAGTCCTTATATGGACTTAAACAGGCTTCAAGACAATGGAATGCCAAGTTGACTGAAGCATTGCTGAGTTGAGGGTATGCACAAAGTCATCTGGACTACTCCTTGTTTACAAAGAGAAGGGGTGATGGACTAGTGATAGTCCTAGTATATGTTGATGATTTGCTGATCATAGGGAATGATGCATTGTTGAAAGAGGAGACTAAACACACTCTGCATAGCCATTTCAAGATCAAGGACTTAGGTGAACTAAAGTACTTCTTGGGGATTGAGTTCATGAGGTCCAAGAAAGGTATTGTGATGAATCAGAGGAAGTATGCACTTGAATTGATAGCTAAAGCAGGTTTAGGGAATGTCAAGCCCAACATGACACCTCTTGAATGTAATCAAAAGTTGACCAGCATGGAGTTTGATCCAGACACACCATATGAAGACATCTGCAGATACCAAAGATTGGTTGGAAAGCTGCAGTACCTTACCATTACAAGGCCAGACATAACCTTTGCAGTACAGTCATTGAGCCAATTTATGCAGAAGCCCAAAGTATCACATTGGCAAACTGCATTAAGGGTGATCAGATATATAAAGCTGGAGACTGGAAAGGGATTGCTCATGAGCTGTAATCAAAGCTTTCAGTTACATGGATATTATGATGCTGATTGGGCTGCATGCCCAAGCACACGAAGATCAGTCATTGGGTTCCTTCTGAAGTTTGGAGACTCACTTATTTCATGGAAATCAAAGAAACAACATACTGTGTCCAGGAGTTCTGCAGAAGCAGAGTATAGAAGTTTGGCCACACTAACAGCTGAAGTGGTATGGGTCACAAACTTATTCAAGGAATTGGGGGTGCAGTTAACAGAGCCAACACTCATCTATTGTGATAGCAAATCAGCCCTGCAAATAGCAGCCAATCCAGAAGGGCCTCATCAAGACCATGTATATCCACACAAAAGACCAGCAAGCAGATTTGCTCACTAAGGCCTTGGGAAGAACACAACATGAGTTTTTGGTAGACAAGCTTGGATTATTGAATCCTTTCAATACATCCAGCTTGAGGGGGAGTATTAAGAATAATTAGCAATTAGAGTTAGTTATTAGATTTTCAATTAATTAGTTAGTTGGTTGGTAGTTAGTTGTTAAGTATGGTTGTTAATGAGTAGTGATCAAGTGTGTGCAGACACACAATGTTAATATGGAATCTAATTGTACATATATATAAATAGCATCCAATACGCAGAGGAAGATGAATTCATTCTTCGCCAAATCAATTCCTCTCAAATTCAATCTTCTTCTTCAAGTCAGATTCTTCCACATTCAAATTCATTTCTTAATTGTTGCCATTAACTATTTCTTCATCAATTATTTCTTGATCTTCTTGACACAAGTAACATATACTATATAGGTCAAAACCTCTTTTCAGCAAGTTATTTTGAGTTAAGCATGTGGATCCATGGTGCAATCAATCCAAAACATGCTACTTAGCAGGATCTTTCATTTTCCATATCACCCTCCAACTCCACAGACCTGACTTTTTTATCAGCATGTTGTAGCAATTCTTAACTGAAAATTTCTTGTCTTTGTTTACCTGTGTCCACCTTACTATAAACAACTGACAAAATTCTTCTATCTCTCAATCATTCAGATTCCTCCTGAACCTTAGCTGCCAATTAGAGAGAGAAAATGAATAATAGTGTCATCATTTTTAGATGTAAAGAGGTGAAGGACCTAAGTCCTCACCGTAGAGAAGATACAACTTTAACCTTAATTTTCAAACAAATAGAAAAGCAGCCTGTGGACTGTCTCTTCAACCCAACTTACCATAGGAGAATCTGGCTCATTAATTTGCAGCAACCTATCTGTAATCATTATATTCAATATTATCTCATAACGAATTAATTCTTATATTTTTATTCCAACCTCATTAATCCAAATTACAAAATACTTTTTGTTAATTAACAAATAATTTGATTGTGAAATATAATAGCATATTCTTAAATATGTAAGAACGTACGTACCTACGTGGAGGAAGGCCGCTTGGTGTTAAAGTATTTAAGTAGTATTCTTGATAGTAATTGTTGATATCATCCTCAAAACTAAGAAACGTTCTACTTTCACCGACAAACTTGGTAATTAACATATATCATTTAGTTGATCGACGTACTCATTTCTGCTAGCTACTAAATAAGAGGAACATATTATTTTTCTATTAAATAGTCGATAAAATCTGAACATTTACCCAAGTTTTTTCCCTCAATACATAATACTGTATCTTCAAATAAAATAAAATTATTTGAAAAAGAGACGGTAGAAAATTGATTGGTGCAGTCCTGAACTATAGTGTTATTAATGAATCCAATCTCAATATCTTTGTTTACCGATAGAAAATTTGGATTAACATAATTAATGTGTCCATTTATGATGTAATAAACTTTGTCTTATTGCAATTTTTCATTCCACTTTACAACATGATCGTTAAAAAGTGTAGTATTAACTTTTGTGTCCTGTTAAAAAAAATTAAACATTAATGACTAAAATATATATATAATGTTAAAATATAAAAAAATAATGAAAAAAATAATTACCTGTTCGTCAAGAAATGTTAAAGCCTTTTGAGTGCCTTCATTAGTACCCCTTTTAAAATTATTTTATTGGTCCATTGCTAATAAGTAAGACCTTTATTATCCAATAAAAATCGTATCTTTTTAGGGTATCAATTGGCACAATTTCATTGATCAAGTCCGTCTGAATTCATTGCAAGATAGTCTAAAATAAATTGTTGGTAAAAATAATAAGAAGAATAATATATAAAATTTATAATTAAAAAAATTATAAGATGAATTTACCTGAATAGATAAAACTTGTGAATAGATGGAGATGTTAGTTACAAAATAAGAGAAGTTTTTAAATAGCAAAAATTTATTGGACTCAACTAATTAAACTAAGGGCATAATATAATTTGAATGAACCAAGTTAAACTGACATAATAATTAATATTATTTTCTTCAAATTTAAAATGTGAAAAAGAAAATAAAACAAAGAAAGTAAATGTGTAATATATATAAACCTGAGAATGAAATTAAAGTTCGGGAAAAAACGTAAAATAAAATCCAGTACCACTTAGCATAAATCAATGAACGGGATGAATGAATCAATCAAAGCGAGAAAAAATTTGATTGCAATTATAAAATAAGAAGATGCAAGCTGAATTATTGATTGTTTAATGATTGATGAATCAAAAATTGAAATTGAAATGTTTTTATAGAAGTAGAGAAGTCATAAATAAAAAATGAAAGAAAATAATATTTTATTATATTTAGAATAAAATCTTTCATCATATAATTAGAATTTATGGTGAAAGTAAAAGAATTTTTATTGAAATAGTTGACTCATAAAAGAAAAAGAGAAAAAAATTGTCAAATCAATTAATTATAGAAAAAAATTGACAAACCAATTAACTATGGTAAACTATTTTCAAAATGGACATTTTCCCTTTTATTTCAAAACGGATGTTTTTCCTTTAAAAAGAATTTTTTTTTTAAAACCAAAGCTCATTAATACGTTTTTCCTTAATTTTTTTTGTAATTATTATTTGAAAGGTTTTTTTGGGGGTATTTTCTTTTTAGCTTAAGTCTAATTTAGTTGAAAATAGATTCTTTGTGTAGGGATTAAATTATAACTTTTATTTTTAGTTGGATAAAGAATTTCGTGTAGGAATTTAATTATAATAAGAAATCTTCTTCATTTAATTTTTATTACATTAATATTATTAAATGTACTTTTTTGAACTATTAAAATTATTTTTTCCAACATGTATTATATAACCAACTAAAATTATGTGAAAAAATGTTAAAACTTTCCAAACTTGGCATTGGTTGAATTTTTAAAAAAATATTTACCTCGACTCCATAAAAAACTTTAAACCAAAATCATAATTTCAAGTTTACACGATTTTGTTCCATAAAAACTCGTTCAAAATATATTCTTAAAAAAGGTCCTACAATTGTTTACCAAATAAGAAACCTTAAACCATAATAAGGAATTAGTTAAGTATTAAATGTAATAATAATATTATTAAAACATATGGTGAAAAAATGATTTTGTAAAAAGAGAAGTACTTTAATGAAGAGCAAAAAGTTTAAACGACATTTCTAGAGGCTCTCACGTTTTTAATATAGTATAGATTTTGCTTACATTTTTTTTCTTTTTTTTCCTCCTTTATTTATTTATTTTTTGTTTTTCTTACGATGGTTTTATGTTCCTTCTCTTTCTCTTTTTTCTTATGTTTTTCTTTTCCTTCTATTTTTTTGGTCCTTTTTTCTTTTCTTTTTAAATTTTTTTTCTTATCTCTATTTTTATTTCAATTATGGAAGTAACAATAATTATCTATTTTGTACTTATTTTAAATAAATTTTATCCCTAGATTCAAATCCAATGTTCCATATAATTTTTTCATACTTACTATTTTAAATTTAAGGTCAACCACATATGTAGCCCCTTAAACTTGGCCCTAAATTTCATTTTGGGACCTTCACTATAATTTGTTCCGAGTAGACACTTTAACATCATTAAAAGCTACCATTTAAACATAATTAAATGATGTTGTTCCGAGTAGACACTTTAACATCATTAAAAGCTACCATTTAAACACAATTAAATGATGTAGCAAAAGTGTGTGCATTACACTTTCTCTAAGAGAGTGAAAGTCGAAAAAATATTTTATTTGTATTTTTAAAATCCAATTTTATTCCTTCTTTGACTTTTTACTATCCCTAATACCATTACTCTTCATTCATGAGATAGGAAGCTTTGGTTGTTAAAAGATTTAAAATTTTATTTAGCGATTAAAAATTCACACAACAATTATTTAATTGGGGCTAAACATATACATAACCCCCCCTAAGTTGCTCTTAATTTTTATTAACGCACTCTATCTTGGTTGTTCCATTTTAGGCATTCAACTCTATTCTTTATGTACCATTTAAATTAAAAAATATTAATTTTTTAAATTTTTATATATGCTCTTCAACTGAATTTGCATTTTAAAAATCTACATTTGCATCTTAGTTTTTGAAAAAAAAAAATTGACGGATGAATATTGATTTTTTTTAAAAAAAATAATTTTTTTTTTGTGAATTTCTTTGTATTTTTGTGTGAATAATAACCGTCGAAAGTGCGTCGATTTTTTTTCTTGAAAAGATCAATAACAAGCCAATGAAGTCTATCAAGTTTAACGTTTCTTTAGTAGCATTATTAGCAATGAATAAGATTTTTTTTTACTTGTATTGAAGATGAGTTCTTTTTACCTGTATTGAGTTGAACGAAAAATTAGAAAGCTAGTATTTGAGTCAAATCCAAATAGCTTGAATATGAAAAAAATTTATAGTGTTATTTAATTCAATTGATTGTTTAAGAAAGAAAATCGACACAATTTACTTAGTTATTTTTCAAGAAAACATATACAGAAACTCAAAAAATATTTCTTAGAAAAATTTATTCGTTAATTTTTTAAAAGATATTTGTAAAAATAATGGACAAACGTCAATTATAAAATGAAAAAAGTCAAATAAAGAGTATAAATAAAAAAACCGTTAAATTTTTTAAAAGATATTTTTAAAAATAATGTACAAACGTCGATTAAAAATGAAAAAGCCAAAATAAAGAATATAAATAAAAATAAAGAAATTATAAAATTAGTATTTGTATTTAAATGGTACACAAAAATTAGAATTGAAGGGTAAAATGAAACAAAGGTAAGATAGATGTCAAAATAAAATATGAGGGCAAGTTAGATGGGTTGTTTATTTATTTTTAATTAGTTTTGTGCCATGTCATGGCATGTGGAGCACACACTCTCAATGTTGTTGATTCTTTGGACAAAAGTGTCAAAATGGAATGTGAAAATTGGAGTTGAAACCTGAAGGATTAAAATGGAACAAGATTGAGTTGGAGTGCCAAAATGAAATTTAGGACCAAGTTTGAGGGGTTACATATGTGTTTGGCCTAAATTTAATACATACGTACATACATACATATATTTTAAAATTTCATGAGATGTTTCATATCTCTTATTTTAGAAGCAATATTTAGTTCAAAAAAATTCAAAGAACAAGTTATGTCCTATAGGCAAGAGTTAACACTATCTTTGTGTGTATTTATTTATGAGATGTTCTATAACTCTTGCTTTAGGGGTAAGATTTAGATGAAGAACTTCATAGGTTACGCTCCGTGAACAAGACTTGACACTACTATATTATATCTCGATTTAATTGTCTCTTAGCCCAAGGGATTCGAAACAACAAGTTAATCCCCATAGGCAAGACTTGACAATATCACATTATATTTTGATTTATGAGATACTATATAACTATTGCCCAAGAAGTAAGAATTGTTAGTCCATGAACTTCCAAACAAGTTAAAAATTTATAAAAACGATTAGCGACAATATCTTGAGATTTTGTGACGACTATAGTCACTGCTAAAGATTCAATTTCTTGTAGTGAATCCTAACTGGCAATGCTTAGGTGGAGGGATTAGTTCAACGTGGCTTGCCACATCACTGATATATTCAGTATATTTGTTTATATCAATTTCATCCCGTGTATCCAATATCAATTTTATAGATTCAACATAAAAATTCATTGTTGTATCCGATTGTATCTACACGTAGTATCTAGTGTATCTTTACATAGTTACAAATTGCTCCCTTCATCCCAATTTATATAAGTTACTTTGATTTTGCACCGAATTTAAGAAAGAAAGAAAGAAAGACAAACTTTCTAAACTTATGGTCTAAGATAAATCATAAATATTTATTTGGCTAAAAAACATTTCATTAAAGGTAAAATTGACATTTTAAAGTCAAATTGTTACTAAATATACAAATGTGTTATTCTTTTAGAATCGACTAAAAAGTGGACAGAGGAAGTACTTCTCTGAGGGCACTAATTTATCCAATATATTAACGCATGTCTAATTTATCTGTTCACGAACACACATAGGGGTGGGCATTCGGTTCTTCAGTTTGGTTTTAGCAAATTTCGATTTGATTCTTCGATTTTTAGTTTGAAAAGTATGCACCATATACCGAACCGAAATATTTTGGTTCGGTTCTATTTTTTCAATTTCGATTCGATTTTTTA
>DF357709.1:40932-52103 GCA_000787875.1 Solanum virginianum | reverse complement strand
TTTTGGTTCGGTTCTATTTTTTCAAGTTCGATTCGATTTTTTAAGGTGTTTTTCAGTGCAAACTAATAAAAAATAAAATGAGGACAAAGTCAAAGTAAAAGACACTTAAAAATTTAAAATCATGTTAAGTGATAATGTGCTCCCATGGAACACTTATTGTGCTTAAAATTATATTTATGTTTGTCAAGAACTTGCGTCTCCAATTATTGCTTGAGGAAAACAAGCATGAAGACATCCTTTACATAACATAAATTAAATTATATTTATCTTTGTCAAGAACTTGCGCCTCCAACTATTACTTGAGGAAAACAACCATGAAGACATCCTTTACATGACATAAATTGGCAAAAATATGTTTGAATTTCTCTTGAAAAATAATATTTCAAGTTAACTATATAAATTATAAATTTGTTGCTACTTTGACTTGTTTTATGAATAATTTAATTGCTAATTAAGTTATATGTATCTATATATAGTTTTATTTTTTTGATCTAATATATATATAATTTAATAAAAGTTGGGTTCTTCGGTGCATCAAAGTTTTGAGACCCCTACACCAAACCAAAACCAAATTAGTTCAGTTCGATTCGATTTTTTGATATTTATGTCCACCCCTAGGAAAAAGGCAAAGACAAATATTGTTCTCCAGATACATGTATTTGCGCATAGATATATATATGCCTGGTGTAATAATGCCGTTAAGTGACTGTCTAGCTACCAAAAAGGGTAGAGAGGAAGAGACAAGGTTATTGAAGGCATACTCAGCAAGTAGCAGAGAACTCTAGGCTCAATGAGGGCATTGCTAATTAGGATGAAGAAGATGAGAATGTTGCTGATGATTACATTGAGTTTGAAGACGAAGACATCGACAAGATAGAAATTACAGTCGATATGGTAGGAATGTTTGTCTAAGTAGATAATTATTTTCAAGAGCATGGAAAGAAGTCATCTTCAGATAACAACCACAACATACCCAGTGGAATCTCACAAGTGAGATCCGGAAAGGATAGAATGTACGCAGACTTACCACTATCTCATAGAGGTAGAGAGACTGTTTTCTGAGAAAACTTGTCTCAAAATCCTATAAGCAAAATAAACTAGGAAAAAGGAACCTCCAATGATGCTAGGGAGAACAACTCACCTCAAAATGCAGCAAAGACTCTTAAAGAAGTAAGACTTCTTTGTATTTCAACGTCTTTACATCCCATGTGAGTTGGAAGGGGTATTTATACAGGTAAAACCTAACTAAGCAAGGAAAGACCATCCATTCCAATGAAAGTAACTTTTCTATTCCTATAATTACTTGCCCTAAGAAAAGGCAAAGTCAAGTCTCCTAAAATCAGGTTAATTAACACAATCAACACTGACCTAATTTTCCCCTTCACAACACTTACAAATTCATCTGAAACTAAAATTTCCTCGACGGCAATTCAGGTCCATCAACAATAACTCTTATCTACTACAGATACGGGAATGACTGTTGCCTTACCATTCCTCCCTCTGTTGATCATTGGTTAATCCTGTTTCTGTAATCCATTGAAGACTTGGAGAATGTACATCTTGTTCACAACGGGTGAGTTTACTCCATGTCTTTCCTTGGATTCAACTCAATAGCGTGATCATTCAGTAAAGAGCTGTCAGTAGATGTCAACAACTCATTCAACCCTATCTGATCCTCCTCCTTGATATGATTAACATTGTCATTCAGCAAGCCCTGTTCAATGTCACATGTTTCATCTGCAAATTTACACTCGCTACTCTCCAATATAACCTGCCTGTCCTTGCTACCCAACGTGTGCAAATGAGCACAAAAAGGAGGGGTCCTTTGCCGACATTTGTGGCACTTGAATCCAATTAGTTTAGCAATTCTTTCAGCTGTAAGACCAAAAGCATCTCCATGGAACCAGTCTGCATGATGGAGTAATCAGACAAGAAAACAAGGTAAGGTACCAAATACAGAGGAGAGAATAAGAAAACACAGAAAATATATAAATGCACCCAATAATAGGACTCCCTGAGTGCAATGAAGATATATGAGTCTCCTGATTAAAAGACATGCTCAAGAAAAGTTAAAATTGCTTTTTCAAGCAACTCCTCAACACAAATTAAATAACTTGTGAAAAAGAAAGGGAGCTTTAAGAAAAAATGTATTTAACAGAAACAGCTAGTGATAGCTTGTCTCGAGCAATACTACCTATAAAATCTCCTCACAACCACACTCCAGTTCAACTGTTTATAAAATAAGTATTTCACTTTATCACTTCTGGTTAAATTACAAACTGAGACAGCAGGCTCAGAAAAGACGAGACCCAAGAGCAACAATGTTATACTAGACAATGTCACATCATTTGTTAAAGATGATGAACAACAGAAAATACATGAATGCATTGCTGCAGGGAAACCATTCAAGATATATGAGAGACAAAAACCAACTCAAGATATATGGTAGAAAGTTACCACCAAGACAACCAAGGATCTCAGACATAAGCACTGAATAAAACCCTCCTTACCTCCACAAACTTCACATGCAATGTAATTTGAAGTAGGTGTATATTCCAGTTCACTACAAAGACTGCACTTTGGCTGATCAGCTGTGCCAGCCAGCTCTCCAGAAAGAACAAGAAGCTTTTTACTCCTGAAAAGTGTCACTCTTTCATCATTTGGCTTTTGTGAGAGCAACAGACCATTCAGCCAGTAAATCCGACATAACTGCATTCTCTTCCTCCGCCAAGCAACTTCTGCTGGTTTCTTTTTCTCTGATATGTCAACTTTTGCCTGTTTCCTAGGCCTACCCCTCCCCCTGCCAGATTTTGTTTGTTTACCTTTTTTGCGTCCTCTTTTTTTGTTTTGCACAACTACAAATTTAGCCTTCCTAGCGGAACGTCTGACGGGTAAAACAACAGGCTCCTTTTTGCTGCTTGGTGACTTTGCTGACTGTTTATTTTTGCCGCTAGATATAACCTTTAAGCGCAGCGGCCTCGAGACTTTTGATGCTTCCTTACTCTTTTGCATCTCTATCCTCTCCCTCTTGACATTCTTTCTCACATTATTCACATCCACACACTTGTGACATGTATACTTAAACTCAGCAGCGACAACTCCAGTTGACTTTCTAACATGGCGCTTATGGAAGAAACCTGAAGAAATGACAAATACCATATCAGTTCCAAAAATGTGGACAAAAGGAAAGGGGGATGTGCAAGCAGAGATGAAATTAGTGACCTATTTAATTTTGAAGTATTTGAATCAACATACACAAAAAGGAAGCAAATAAACAAAATCTACATGACAAAAACAAAAACGATGGAAAGTAGACAGGAAACTCAAGGCAGAAATAAGTCTTAGAATCAAACAAAAAAGTATTGAAGCCTTGAGACTAATTGAAACGAAGGCTTTTTGCCTAAACCAAACCAACAATGGAATTTTGTGTCCCTCCAACTTATTAGTATTGAATTATGTGACCATCTCATCTAGCAATTTAATAGCTTTTACAATTAGAGAAACACTGTTACTGATCTATACTTGTCTTAAGAGTGCCCCTCATTTGTGGACTGAGATTTCAGCTATCATGTGGATATTCAATGATAATTTATTTTACATACTCCAATACCTATTGAATCATGTAATTTTTTCAACCAACCAGAAGTTTTTAGAGATAGAAAAAAATTTATTTGTAGAGATGCCCACACCAAACAAAGCAAAGGCAGATGGGAAATCATAAAAAGAAAACAATTACTATGCTATGACATCAAGCAGTTCCGACAAAACTAAGAACAGAAACTAAAGCAACATTATTCCAACAGGTGAACGGCAGTCCCGAATCAAAACTAAGAACAGGAACTAAAACAACATTACAACAGGTGAACAACAGTCCCGAAATCTGACAATATTTTATGAAGCCTCTGTTGTATCCTGTAGGGTTTCTGCTGTTCAAATTGTCAGATTTGAATCATACTCCCAAACACTTAAGATTTCCAGACTGCTGGGGAGTATCATTCAAATCTGACAATGCGAACAGCAGAGACCCTGCAGGTTCTGACAGGTGCTTCATAAGATGACCGCCCAAAACCAATTCAAAAATCAACCAATTAAAAGCATATAATTTTGATCTAAAATACCATGTAGATATCGAAACAGTTCCCAAGGATCAATTTTATCATTAAGTCATGTCACTCCTCCAATATTTACATGACATTAGTTACTTGCTGGATTTAAACATATTTACAAAATGATCACTTGACAATTCATAAGCAGGTAGAGCAGTAAGAAAGTTGTATTAGGAGAATCTCCAAGTTCTCACCTTTGCAGTACTGACAGCTTACAGCTTCCCTGCAAATTATAAAAGAAAATTAATCTTAAGAATATTTCAGAGGTAAAGCACCCAGCGAAAATGGAAGTCCAAAATACTTATCATTATTGACCGTACACAGAAGATAATACATCATGTACCTAGTTAAGACTCATACCAGAACAAAGAAAGCAAGCCAGAAACTGGCCAGTGACAATAAATAACATGCCCATGCACAGGAAGCAATCGAAAAGAAAAAAACTCTCAAAAAACCAGATCTACGCCAAATTGGAAATCTGAAACTATTCGTGCAATATTATTCCTGGGGAAGTCTGTATAGATCCTCAACAGAAGAGCTCACATAGATTATTTCAAGGATGACAATAGTTTCACACTTGCTTGCTTCCACAAAGTAAAAAATCCTATAAAAAATGTTTTTAAAGTAAGGACAGAAAACTGACCAACAAAAATAACAGCATTGCCAAGGAGGCACAAAATTTTCCCTTGAAAGGTGAAACCGCATTAACTACTAAAGCAAAATTGCAATCAAGTTCATGCACATAGCTAGGAAGCACCCAAGGATTTGGTCTAGTGGCCAATGAAGTGGGTTGAGAACCATGAGGGTGTACTGATAGATTTACAATCTTTTTTTTTTAGTTTATTTTTCTTGTCTTCCAATTCCTATGGGGTTTGCAGCTATCTTGCCATATATACAAGCTTTGTCACTTACGATTTACCAATTAAGCTGACAGCCAAACCATCTACCGATACCAATTAAAAATGAGACCTACAGTATAGTGTTTGCTGCAGAACGCTGCCTCAGTAAGTAACTCAAGGCTCAAGCGAACCTTTAACAACATTGATTTATATGCATGTATGATATCAAGATCTTGAGGTCAAAAGATGTGTGCAAGCTGTTTTTATTCTTTTTTTAATAACATTACAATAAAAAGCTGTTCAAGTTTTGTCAGTTAACGGTAGACTAGATACCCGAGATAAGAACCCAAGTGACTGAAAGTAAACAACCACTATTCTCTTATATTTGCTAAAGTAGCTACAATTATTCCTTTCTTAATGGTAATACTAAGTACATGGTGAAAGAAGAAGAATAAGAAGGAAAAGTAAACACCATATTGTGTTGAAACTTGCAAGGTTATTCAAAAGTTACTACACCATAGGTGTTCCTCATAACCAACTATTATCTTTCCTTTTCAGCATAAAATCCCTATCCATATTTATGCAAAGAGCAGAAGCAATGTTTTAACAACTCAGATTATGAAAGAAGTGTTAATTCATCCATGTAAGCTAAGATATTTTGAGCATGCTATTAATTGACTGGAGCTTTTTCGCAAATATCAAGTACAAACATCATACCTAATTAGGACATCTTGGTTACAATGCCCACATTGATAATACTCTGATCTCTCTGCTTTAAGGAAAAGGTATGCAAAACCCTTTATCTTAAGAGGCTTTTTCATTATTTTCTTGGTCTTCTCAACAGTTATCTTGCTAGATTTGCGAGCAATTCTTTTCTCCTCAAATGCTTTCACAAGATGCAAGGGCATGTGAGATTCTTCTAACCAATATCTCTTTCTTTCACCTAAGGCCTCTTCTGGTATGGTTCCGCATCGAACAACAATCTCCGGTAAGAATCTTCTTTTACCAAAATCAAGAAGATACTTAACAACAGATCCTTCCGAGCTTTTCCTGCGTACAATAGCTTTCTTGAATGATCTGACAGATTTTTGAAATTCCTTGTCTATAATTGCAAGGATATTGGTGTTTCCAATATCAGCCCATCTAATATGAGCATCAAGATCTCTAACCTGAAAAGTGAAGAGAAATGATGAACCAAAATCTCAATTAACAGTGAACTCAGGCATGCATCTAAGTCAACAACAACAAAGATAACTACGATCTCCTTTCAATACAAGCCACATTATAAAGTGATAGTGCAACTAACGCTTTTAGTAGCAATCTATGTCCTACGGAGTTAATTTGGATACTTCCTACAGGACCTTATCTCTATCACCTGGACTGCTGAAATGCACATTAAGGTAGCAGATCCAGGGAGACAGGAAGGCCATTTTTCTCAGATTAATCTTAGTAGATCAAACTGAATTGCATGGAAAGCGCACCTGGAGAGCAAGTTGCTCCACAGTTCTTGAAGTTTCAACAGCAGCCCTCCAAGCTATGCACTTACTTCTCTTGGCAAAGTCAGAACTGTCCGGATATAACATGTCTGGTATCTTCTTACATCCACCTGCACATGATGATTCTAGGTAAATGACTTACCAAAAGAAAACATCTAGATAAATTATGCTCAACTGTTCAGTTGACCAGAAACCGAAGCTGCATTTGAAAACAAAATAAATGCCCAGACCTTGTCGGGCAGCTTTGCGCGCCAATGATTGAGGCAAAACCTTCCAGTTGAATAGTCGACGAGAAAGCCTTCCCCCCCTCCACCAAAACAAGCTCAACCCACTTCCAGCATTTGAAGATGGATTCACCTCCGGCTCCAAATGCCTGGCCTTCTTTTTGCCAGTTCCATGTCTAAGGCGTGGTGAATTGATAACGATATGATTCCCAGAGCCCATTTTGGCTAAAGAGTCCACATGCTTCAGCCAATCAGGTGTAAGTGCTAGAGGCCGCAAGTTTGACTCTAACTGGCACCAAAAGCATCAATCAGAAATATACACAGATAATTTTGTTTATAAGGTAAGAAAAAGGTAAAGAAATCTAGACAGATATAAAATGCAATAACTACTAAAACTGCTATTATGTCTCAATTCTAAGCTAGTGAGGTCGGATATATGAATGCTCACCATCCATTTAGAAGCACTTCATTCCAACATTCATTAATTTGTGGTTCTCCAACATTTGCGATTCTTGCAATTTATATTGATATACACATGTCTAAACAGGCGAAAAAGACTCTTGGCAGAAACTGAACCTAACATAAGCGTGCTGTTATGACTAAGCCTTCATCCCAACAAAACTACTGAAATCGCATAAAGAGCTCTATCTTTATGTTTGTTAAGGTTCACTATCTTCTTAGGCTAAGGTCTCATTTGTTTCAATTAAGATTAAGACATCTGAATTTGAATGATTACCACTTCACCAAAAGATTTTGTATTAAGATAGTTTTCAACATCTGAAATGTGCAGAATTTATATATTTTTAAACATGATACATGTACAATTCAAATAAAAAGTAGTAACCTATTAGAAAAAATATAAAATTAATATAATAAAATCACTATTTGATTAGAAAACTACCTATGTTTTCTAGTGATGATGATGGTGAATATGGTTGGTGCTAGCGGATGGTAAGTGGAGGTTGTTGATGACTTGGTGTTGTAGTGATTGGCACAATACTGGCAATTGGTAGTGGTGGTGGAGTTGGTTGATGTTAATACAAAACGGCAATGGTGGCAACTGACGAATTCATGGCGACTGATGATGGTGTGGTGGCAGTTGGTTGTGGTACTAGTTATGATGGTGGAGGTGGTTAGTAGTAGGGATTGACCACAGAGGTAGTGGATTGACAATAATGATTGGTAGAGGTGGTGGTTGTGATGTCAAAGGTGGTGGTGTTTGGTGATGGTTGAGAATGTTGGTGGCAAGTGATTGTGGACAGGGTGGTGGTGAATATTTTTCATACAAAAACAACAACAACAACAACATAACCGTGGAATCCCATAAGTGGGATCTAGGGATTTTTCATACAAAAATATCTCTTAATAATACTAAGACCTTATTAAATATCTTAATGATTAAGATCTATTCAGACCAAATAAGTGCTTAAATCTTAATATAAACAAATGCACTAAGGTTTGAAACATTCAGATCCAAACCTCCATTAAGTGCAAACAACCGAGACCCAAGCATACTTCATATAAGGAAGGAATCCCAGATAGTAGACTATGTTTAACAAAGTCATGTCATATATAATTAGTCAAGCATACTAGGATGTGGTGAATTGTGATTCACAAGACAGCCCTCAATAAGAAAAAGAAAACATTTTGCAGTCCAAATCCATCCAGTTTAGTAAACTCTGACCAAATTTCGGTTATTATAGACACGTGAAAACTCTAAAAGACACAAAACAGTTGTGATAATGGAGCCTTGTAAAGAGGTTAACATCCAAAACTGCATCTCATCAGTGTCATCAGTCACAAACACTAGAAAAAATATACAATTGTGCTCGAAATAAGTATAGAATCTTCTTTATTTTCAAAAAATGTGTTGCTTCTTTACTTCCAAATTGCCAGTAAAATAGCTGCTCAAATACGTTCCAGTAAGAGTAAGAAGCCTTTTTTTTTTTTTTGAAACTCAGTAAGAGTAAGAAGCCTTCATGAGTGTTCATCGAGATTAGATAGATTTCTCTTCTCCTCAGAATGGGATGAAGAATTTAGTAACCTAAAACAAACTTTGTTGCATTGCATCTAATCATGGTCCTGCCTTTTCAAAAAGTGGAGAATGGGCTTTTAAGGGATGGTGGACATCTTTTGAAATATCAGGAATGCCTGATTTTATCTTGGCTGGGCAAACTTAAGTTGTTGAAATCCAAGCTAACGGAGTGGAACATTGCTTATGGAGGGAATCTGAAGAAGAAAAAGACTATTCAGCTTAATCAAATTAATAGTTTTGATGTTTTGCAGGAACAAAGGCCATTAAATGAAAATGAGTTGCTGGAAAGGGCATCATTACATATGGAATTCCAGGATTTAGCAAAAAATAAAGAGATCTCATGGAGGAAGAGGTCTAGAACTTCATGGTTGAAGCAAGGAGATAAAAACACCAAGTTCTTTTTCAAAAAAATAGCAAATTCCCAAATAAGATTTAATCATATAGATAAGCAGGAGGTACAGGGGAACTTAATCATTCATCCAGTAGAGACTAGGAATGACATTGTGTCCTATCATAATCTCTACTCAGAAACATAAAGCTGAAGACCTGAATTCTCCTATCAAGGTGTCTAGAGAATTTCAAAAGAAGAAAAAGAACTCCTACAGTGAATTTGAGGAACATGATGTGGTGGAGAGTTTGAGACTTTGTGCAGCAGATAACACCTAGCCCAGACGGATTCTCTATGGGCTTCCTTCATAAGTGCTGGAGATTGTGAAAGATGTCATGAATGCCATCAGCAACTTTCATTGCAATGAGTACCTTGAGAAGAGTTTAAATGCTTCCTACATTGTTTTCGCCCCCAAAACTATTAGTTTAATAGGAAGTGTGTACAGGATTTTTTCAAAACTATTGGCAGAGAGATTGAATAAGGTGGCATATAAGCTGGTGAATGGGCATAAGTTGGCTTTTTTAAGAGGCAGACAGACAGACCATGAATGCTTCTTTGATTGCCAATGAATGTTTGGATACTAGAGTAAAAGGGCAAGAATCTGGTATTCCTTGATATTAAGAAGGCCTATTGAGAAGACAGTCAGGTTTTTGCCCCCTGAAGGCTTTTTCTCTTCTCAGAGAGGTTTGACACAAGGTGATCCTTTATCACTTTTCTTATTCATCTATGTCATGGAAGGTTTGAATCAAATGTTAAAGTGTGCAAGCTATTGGTTGGTACGTTAAGAGGTTTCAATGCTTCTAACAAGGGGAAAATGTGGAGATCACACATCTTCTCTACGCGGCTGATTCTTTGATTTTTGTGAGGCAAAAGCAGACCCGTTTAAGATATCTTAGGCTAATACTAGTCATGTTTGAGACAGTCTCCGGGTTCATGTGAATATGAGGACGAGTGATATCCAATCAAAGAAGTGGAGGATATTCAAACCTTGACAGCCGTTATGGGATGTAAGTTAGGCTCCCAACCTACTGTCTATTCGGGTTTACCTTTGGGTTCTAAAAATACTGCTCCAGATTATGGAATGGGGTGGTAGAAAGGTGTGAGAAGAGACTGTCAAGCTGGAAAAGATAATACCTATCACTAGGTGGTAGAGTTGTTTTAGTCAGCGGTGCTCTAGATGCTTTACCCACTTATGTAATGTCCTTGTTCCCTCCACCTAGAAAGGCAAGGGAGAAATTGATGCGTTGAGGATGAATTTCATTAGGCAAGGCAACAAAGAGAATCAAGCTATCCACTTAGTAAAATGCAAACCCTTAACTACTACCAAGAAGAGAGGGGGTTTAGGCATTAAAAATCTGAAGATTCAAAACATCAATATATTGCTAAAGTGGTTATGGAGATATAATCAGGAGGAAAATGCTCCATGGCAAGGGGTGGTAATCAAGCCAAATATGAGAAAGATGGGATGTCGTGCTCAAAGATTGTCAGCTATCCCCATCGGATTGGAGAATGGAAGTCTATCAGATCACATTAGGGAGCTATTGCAGCCGATTCCAACATCAAGGTGGGAAATGATAGAAAAAACTTTGTTTTAGGCTATAAATGGCTAGGCCATGGTACTCTAAAACATATATTCCCTGTCCTTTATAACGTTGCTTCACGGCCGGAAGCAAGATTGGATGCATTCTGGGATCCTCAAGGGTGGAATATTACTTTTAGAAGTAGGGAGGGTAATAGCGCAGGGATGGGCAGGGCAGGGGAGTACTTAAATTGGTTTGGATAGGGGTGGGGGGAGGGCAAAATATCATTATGTGAAATAATTTAATGGGGCAAGGCAGGTAATGGGTCAAAAACAAAAATTAACAGTAAATCATAAAATAAAGTAGACAATTTTCTTTAAACGTTAGAAGCCAATCTGTTGTCTATATTCTCTGATTAGCCTCCGCAAATTTATTTTTTTTAAAAAAAAATTACTGTCTAATGGTACGGGGCAGGCCTTAGTGAGTCAGGGAGGGTTGAGACAGGGCTTTTGATAAAATGTTAAACAGGGCAGGATATGGCGGGTCAAGCCTTCCCCCAACCC